>OMLB01053170.1:3528-21111 GCA_900302555.1 Myripristis jacobus
GGGAGGGGGGGTAGCAGTGACGTCACGGCGGCGGCGGCAGCGGCGCTCGCCTCCAGGAGCGTCTCTGCAAACATCTGTCTAACCAGCCGCCGCTCCTCCCGTCCCTGTCCTCCCGCGTCCCCTTTCTTCCTCCCAAAAGATGGCGTGTCAGGGGCTGCTGAAAGGAGAGACCCTGGCGTCGCTGAAGAACGAGAGCGAGAGTTTGAAGAAGAAGCTGGAGGAGGAGCGGGCCAAGCTGCACGACGTGGAGCGTAAGTGCCAGGCTCACCTTTTCGTGTGTAAAAATACAAACAAACAAACAACTTAATTGATCAGTTGTTATTGTTGCAGCTGTTTTTTGTTTTGTTTTTTTGTTGTTTTTTTACATCTACACGACAGACGGCTACTGAACTGACAGATAAATCAGCAGACAGTCTGTTTGTGGGGCAGTGATTACTCTACTGACAGACGCTCCATCCGCTCTTTGTCATAATTTAGTTTTTTTCCCCCCACAGATATTGTGCATGTTTCAGGTGCGATGGAGGATGCATCGTTCACATATTGTCTCATGCACATAATGTTTTAAGATGCTTAAGTCCTATACAATCTGTCTGCCTATATCTACATTTTAAGGATCGATCAGAGTTGGTAAACAGATGTAAACGACAGGGTTGGATAGACAAATGCTGGTTTTGTACGTTTTAAGTGGCATTTCAGAGATTAATTCAGGAATAAAATTATAAACTGTATCAAGTTAAGATCCAAGGAAGAATAGTAACGTTTGAGTTACAGGAATTTCAGGAATCAAGTAAAGGAACAATTCACATAAAGAAAATTAGAGAAGTGGTCTCTTAATGCGTGCACAAAACCCCTCAATTTTTTTTGGTGGGTCCAATTAAAGTATGGTAAGGATTTAAAGTTAAGGGATAGTGTTCCCTAGTGAACAGTGTGTCCTCAAATGTCCTCCCCTCATAAGCTAAACTGAAATGAACTTCACATTAAAAGCTTCACCATCGAAGAGTAGGGAGGTTGCTAGTTTAATATACATTTCTATCTATCTATCTATCTATCTATCTATCTATCTATCTATCTATCTATCTATCTATCTATCTATCTGTCTGTCTGTCTGTCTGTCTATCTATTTATTGACATATATATCTCTTAATGTATATAATAGCTATGTTACTCAGCATAAATATAACGTAAGGTACTTAAAGCAAAAATAATTAACAAGTCAGACTCAATGTTGATGCCACCTTTTTTTTTTCTTCTACAGTTTGGATAACCTTTTTAATGTAACTGACCCTTTTAGGCTTGGCTATACAATTGATTGTGAACTAAATGTTAAGCTGTGTGTGTGTGTGTGTGTGTGTGTGTGTGTGTGTGTGTGTGTGTGTGTGTGTGTACTTTAGTGCAAAAGGTGGCTGAAAAGGTTGAGGTGGTGAGTGCTCTCTCCATTAAGACCAGACGCGTCCTGAAGGGCCATGGGAACAAGGTGCTGTGTATGGACTGGTGCAAAGACAAACGCCGTCTTGTCAGCTCTTCACAGGTACACACACACACACACACACACACACAGAGTCAGTACTCTTAATAAGTTACGTTTAAACAAGTTTCTTACTGGATGCTACACATAGTAATATAAAGTCTATGCAGTAGGATACCAAAGCGTTTTGTTTTTAATGTGTATGTGAGCTTGACTTGTTACCTCTTTCTAATATCACATCATCTGTGTTATCTAGGATGGAAAAGTGATCGTTTGGGATGGTTTCACCCATAACAAGGTGAGTAAAGGCCTGTGTGGTACTTTCTTGCACATTCAAGTCGGAGTGGGAATTCTTCTTCTCCTTCTTTCTTCTTCTTGGAATAACTATAAATGAAGGAGCACAAAATGCAATACATCCAATAGCCAAAATGTAAACAATACAATGCATGCATTTTGCATTGCATTTTACGTATTTGTTTTGTGTTTTACTTTCATGACCACAGTTGTTATGTAAGTACCAGTGTTTTTTTCTAAATGGTGGATCCTATAGCTAATCTTGGGTGAGGCTGCTTGTATGCTCTGTGCCATATGTGTCTTTGAGTGGGTGGGCCGGCCATCATCTGCTTCTCTAGCCCAGAGAGAGAGAGAGAGAGAGAGAGAGAGAGAGGGAGGGAGAGGACCGTATATGCCTGGAAAGAAGAGACCAAAGATTATCTATCCATCAGTCCAGTATAATGAATGTGTGTGTGTGCATGTGTGTGTGTGTGTGTGTGTGCATGCATGTCAGAGTGTCCTTTAATGGCAGGCTGGTTTTGCTCCCTCTCTAATCCTGTCTCTTGGTGGAGCAGATTTAACCACACTAAAAGCTCTCATCAGAACTCACCATATCCAGCCTCACTTCAGTACTGTTTATGTGCATGTGTGTGTGTGTGTGTGTGTGTGTGTCTGAGAGAGAGAGAAAGAGAGAGGCGATGTTTTTTAAGTACATGTATGTATATACGTGTGTGCACATTAGCACAGATGAGAGCCATTGTGCTCAGGTAAGACAATGTGTATTCTAGGGTTGCCACAATACTAGAATTTATAATCTCAACATGCTACCCAGGAAAATGTTGATATTCAACACCAAAAAATGACAGAATATTAAGGGGGCCAAAAAAATGCAAAAGATAAATATTACAAAAAGGTGACAGCAGGTCTGATATCTTAGGATAAATTAACTATACCTAAACCAAAATTGGCTCAAACAGGAGCTTTCAACAAACTTGCCAAATTGTGTATATAGACTGGGGTGCCAGTCCTTAAGGTGCTTCACCGAGTTTGATGGGTTAGCTCAGCAGGTTTCAAGGTTTTTCATGTTCCATACCCCCAAGTTGGCTTTCATTATGCCAGGAACCCCAATTTTGTGTTATTTTGCCCAATAGACCCTGATATGAAAAGATATTCTTTAAATGTCATACTGCAACAATGACAAACACATTCAAAGTTGTTGTTTTTTTTTTGTTTGTTTGTTGTTTAAGTAATGCACAACCAAAAGTCATACATTAATTAAAACTATCAGGGATAACACATAAAGCTTTCAAAACTTATTTCCAAAGTGGTCCTCTTTCCGATGCAGTGAAACAATGTTAAAATAATCATACATGTTTTTGATTTAAACAACAATTTCTTGTGAATTAAATTATAGTGAAATTAAACTTTTGCTGAGGACCCTCTGGGAGCCCTTCAGAGAACCCCCGTGGTGCCTGAACCCGACTTTGAAAACCACTGTGTTAGCTCACCTTCACTCTGTAGCTTTGTCTGTATAGTGGTTTATTTACATCTTTGGCTACTCCATTTGCTTTCTTTGTCAACGAAAACTGGTCGCAGAGGCTAATGATTGCCAATGATTGTTTGCTAATATTGTGACTGTAGTGAGCTGCTGAAGCTAACCTGGAAAAAACAGGGAGTCACACACTTCAAACTTAAAACCAGTTAATTGGCAACAGCTTGTCTGGTTTGGGACGAAAGTCGTGTCCACATCTGGAAGAAGCTGCTTTTTGGGTCAGTGGTTAAGTAGGAACCTTTGAAAAGTATATTTTTGACAACCCTAGTGTATTCTTATCAGTGATGGATGGCCATGTTTTTGTTGTTTCATTCTCTCTCTCTCTCTCTCTCTCTCTCTCTCTCTCTCTCTCTATCTCCCTGTATGTGTTCCAGGAGCATGCTGTACCCATGCCATGCACATGGGTTATGGCCTGTGCTTATGCCCCCTCAGGCTGTGCTATAGCGTGTGGGTGAGTACAGAGAAATTCTTTTTTTTTTTCAACACATGCATTTATTTAACAGCCATCCTTTCTGCTTCTCAAAATCAGCTCCTTTCTTCCTTTATTTTAATCATGTCACTCTTAGGTGATATAGCCATTATTGGGGGAAAAAATTGTTACCAGCATGAACAATTTTGTTGAAACATCATTTACATATTTTCTCAAGGTTTATCAACACAGAAAAAAAAAATCTGCCATGGTGTGATGGTTAAAGGTTGTCATTGCTTCATAATTTGGAAGTTTGATAGCAAAAATTTCTTTCAAACTTCATTATCTGGCTTTAAATGGCCTTCATGTGAAATTTACAGTGAAATTTACATAAAAATCACATATAATGCTGAAACACTAAATAATAGATATCCAGTAACTTTGAAATGTAAGCTGTTTGGAATAAAGCTTTTCATTTGAACTTTGACCCTTTTTCTCCATCCAACAGTGGGTTGGATAACAAGTGCTCGGTCTACCCGCTGTCACTGGACAAGAACGAGAACCTGGCTGCCAAGAAGAAGTCGGTTGCCATGCACACCAACTACCTATCAGGATGCAGCTTTACCAACTCTGACATGCAGGTGAGTGGCTGGGTTTCTCGGTTGAAAGTATGCCTAACTGATTTGTAAACCAAAAAATACACTATATGAGCAAAAATATTGGGCCACACCTCTTAATCATTGAATTCAGGTGTTTAATTCAGTCCCATTGCCACAGGTGTATAAAATCAAGCCATGCAGTCTACCTTTACAAACATTTGTGAAAGAATGGCTCGTTCTAAAGAGCTCACTGAGAACGAGCATGGTACTGTTATAGTAGTGTAATAGGATGCCACTTTTTCAACAAGCTGGTTGGTGAAATTTCTTCTCTCCTAGATAGTCCACCATCAGCTGTAAGTGGTACTATTGCAAGGTGGAAGTGTTTAGGAACCACAGCAACACAGCCACCAAGTGGCAGACCACGTAAAGTTACAGAGCGGGGTCACCGAGTGCTGAAGTGCATTGTGCGTATAAGTGGCCAATGCTCTGCTGACTCAGTAACTGCAGAGCACAAAAACTGTGCACTGGGAGCTTCATGGAATGGGTTTCCATGGCTGAGCAGCTGCATGCAAGCCTTACATCACCAAGCCCACTGCCAAGCATCGGATGGCGCGGTGTAAAGCATGCCACCACTGGACTCTGGAGCGGTGGAAACGTGTTCTGTGGAGTGAACAATCATGCTTCTCTATCTGGCAGTCTGATGGATGAGTCTGGGTTTGGTGAACGCCAGGAGAACGTTCCCTGTCTGACTGCATTGTGCCAGCTGTAGAGTTTGGTGGAGGAGGGATAATGCTATGGGCTTGTTTTTCTGGGTTTGACCTCGGCCCCTTAGTTCAAGTGAAGGGAAATCGTAATTCTTCAGCTTACCAAGACATTTTGGACAATTCTCTGCTTCCAACTTTGTGGGAACAGTTTGGGGAAGGCTCTTTTCTGTTCCAGCATGACTGAGCCCCAGTGCACAAAGCAAAGTCCATAAAGGCATGGCTGGCTGAATTTGGTGTGGAAGAACTTGACTTGCCCGCACAGAGCCCTGACCTCAACCCCATCCAACACCTTTGGGATGAACTAGAACAGAGATTGTGAGCCAGACCCTCTCGTCCAACATCAACGTGTCTGACCTTATAAATGCTCTTTTGGATGAATGGGCAAAAATACCCACAGTCACACTAACAACTACAAAGGCCAACTCCATATTAATGCTAATGGATTTAGAATGGGATGTCTTAAAAGCTCATGTGGTGTAATGTGTAGGTGGCCCAATACTTTTGTCCATATATTGTAGTTCACATACAAAAAAAGAAAAAGCAATGTTCTTAAATACTGTATGTTGTAATTAATGTACAACACACATGAGCTGATGATTCCAAGAGTTTCTGCATGTTTAGGATAAGGAGGATTTATAAATATCATTTTATTGAATACTTAAAAAAATGCAGAACATTTCATTACTAACATTCACGTCATTTGCACAATTTTCTTTCAATGTCCAGACTGATTCACAACCAACATAACAAGGTATAGCTTGCAGGGGTGACGGCTGTAGTTCCCATGAGTACAGAATAATGCCACAAGCAGGCACATTAAAGGTCACTGTAGGGCTCGTCCGGGATTTGAACCCGGGACCTCTCGCACCCGAAGCGAGAATCATACCCCTAGACCAACGAGCCATCTGTGGACAAAAGTGCCTATGATAATGTTTCAAAGTCAATCTGCCGATCAGCAGGTTCTACTGATCAATGGAAACTTCCTCAAAAACGTATTAATATTTATCAAGCTAGGGGGTCGGGATGCCCCCTCGGGACGCCCCCCTGTCACATGATACTGAGGGACAGGGAGATGATTTAACTCATGCCTTCTGTTTATTTTTACAATATAATTTAGTATTTTTGCTGATTGTCTTATCTAGAAACCTTGTATTCTTACATAAGAAAAAATTAGAAGCCAAATTAAGGAGCATCTGAGCGTCAGTGTCCTTAAAATATTATAATGATCATAGTTCAGTAAAGAAACTGAGTAAAAGGAAAGGAGAGATAGAGGATAATTGTTTTTCCTTTTTTTTAAGAGAGCAAGTACAATGAATAATTTCTAGGAATTTGAACCTAGAAAGAGGATGCAAAATTCCCATTTTACAAATCTTTTACAGATTTGACAAAAATATGTCAAACATCTTAGCAAAATGTGATAAAATATTTGTTTTATACATGACATACATGACAAATATAGGATTACAGTATTTATATTTTACTATAACAACTTTAACAGTGTGAGGCCTCTATACTGCTTCCAGGTAGCAGTTATAAGAGCTTGTTTTAAAAAATACAAGAATCAATAAGTGGTACAGTCCCTGTCTCCTGGCCTGTAGCAGACGATGGACAGTTGGCAGCCTTTTTTTATGGTCCTCAACCAGTTAAATACCAGACAGAGGAAAGAAGGAAGCAAGAGGAAGGAAATCAGAGAAAAAGAGGACAAGACTGGCATGGACTGAGATATTGGACTTAAATAATTTACTACAATCTGTCCCTAACAAGGCAGAGGAGGAGGAGGTGGGGGAGGAGAGGTGAGACGAATGGCAGAGTGGAGGAGGGGTAGAGAGGAGGAGAGGACAGGGAGGGTGACGGTCCTCCATTCTGGGTGTATTAATAGACACTGAGTGGCCTTTATCTGGAAAAGAGTGGAGCACAGTGACCTGAGGGCACAGCATACACACACACACACACACACACACACATATCATCTCTCACATTGCATCTTACTCATGAAAACAAACACGTACACGCTCATGACACATGCATGACCACACTGTGTCACCCATAGCTGCCTTCAAGGCCTGTTTTACCTCTGAAAGTGTGTTTACAATTCATTTTAATGGTAACAGTATTTCACTTAATGGTAATATTCAGCAGAAACCCAAACAAGCACAGGATTGACATATTATACGACGGCATGGTTAAAAAAAAAAGAATCGGGATTGGAAACAGTTTTGGTTCAATTTCTCTATATATAACTATTTAGGGCCACACAATTACTCCAGAAGTTTAAATCACAATTATTTTGGTCAATATTGAGATTACTCATTGATTTGATAATCTAATGAAGGACCACTGTAGCCTTGTTTATCTATGTTAGTGCGCTGCCACCACTATTAAACGCTACACTACACTCCTACACTATTAAACATACTGCATGCTTTCAACATACTGGAGTCAGTCAGTTCAACACTGGCTATTTAGACTCACCCACCCTCAGCAATAACTGAAAATAAGTAGTCCCTGCTCTGTGAAGTTTCTGTCCCGCTGAAATGAGATGGAGAGAGCGGGTGCAGCACAATTCACCGCCAGGGAGGTAAAAAGGGAGCGCTCGATTTGATTGAGTATACAGCACAGGAGAAAGACTGAATTTCTGGTATTCATAATCTTGGGAAGCCAAAATCATAATTTAAAATAAAATTTGATTAACCATACATCCCTAATGACTATTAAATCATTTCTTATGCTGACATTATATTCATCCTAAGGGTTTTAAGATGGGCTTTACGATGATAACTGTGTTCGTGTAAGAACCACAGCTTCCTCTCACCTCTTGCCTCTCAGCCTGTGGAGGATGTCGTGTGTATTTTGTATTTGTGCCTGAGGTCGTGCAGCAGTCACACTCTAATGCACCAGCCAGCAGGGATCACTGACGCCTGCCTGCGTGTCCCGGGGCCGCTTATGTGCTGTCATCTGTGGAATTGCTGACATTTTCTTTGTCTCTGTTGTATGTGCATATATGCTAGTGTGAGTGTGTGAGTGTGTGTGTGTGTGTGTGTGTGTGTGTATGTGTGCATGACTGTGTATGTACGTGTGTGTCTGCCTGTGCATGAATGCGTATGCACATGAATAGTGGCCAGAATTATAGTGCCATTACAACATCCATTCAACAGAGATCTATAGCTGCCTTTTAGTACTGAGTCCAACCTTTAATTAAAATGAAAACAGACTGACAGGAGTTTTCATTTTATATTTATGGTATGTACAAATTTGTAGTCTCTAGTCTTCATCTCCTAGTAGTAGGACAAGTATCTGGCACCAGATACTATCCAAATGTTTTGCCCATTGGAAAACTAAATCAAGGTTAATATTATTATTTGTACTGTGGGGCCTTGAAATTCAGTCTCATTAATAGTCAGTAATTTCTGTTGAATTTCTGGCCCTCTGTGATCACATAAGGCTTTCTGCAACATTTTTAAGCAATCAGTGTTGTTTTGACAACACAATGTCAGATTGAAGATCCCTTCCCAGAGTTAATAAATACATGGGCTGAATGTCAGTGGTTTTCCAATCTTCTATAAATAAAACTGAAACTGAATGTTCATGCAT
The DNA here is from genome assembly GCA_900302555.1 of Myripristis jacobus. Lineage (NCBI taxonomy): Eukaryota > Metazoa > Chordata > Actinopteri > Holocentriformes > Holocentridae > Myripristis > Myripristis jacobus. Next base: position 12,182 of record OMLB01053170.1, read on the forward strand.
AGCCTCGTGTAACAACATATATCCGTAGATAATATGAAATTCCTTGTTTTCAATTTAACTTCTGTTTACATTTTCTCCAAAAATCATTTGAGAACTCATTTCATGGTCGGCTTTTCTTAATTAGTTCTCTCCATGAGCTCCATGAGTCCACTGGCACAGTCTTTGACAAACTTGTTGATGGTCCCGGGACCCATCAAATTACAAATATTGTTTCAGCCTTGCTCTGTAAGATGAGTAGAGTTCCCAGTAGAAAATCGTTGTTTCTCTGTCACCTGCGCTTGCTGCTCTTCACCAATAGAGCGCAGTGTCATAACAAGCCTCTTCTCTGTTTCCTGTATTGTTCAGTGCCTCCTCAGTCAGTGTTTTGTTTGCTCAATGGCTTTTGGCACAAGGGCTGCTTATATAGGGGATTCCCAAAGAATAAGGGCCCTGTTATGTTCTTGGATCATGGGATGAGAAGCTGATTATCAAAACCTTGACTTAAGCAGACTCAAAAAAACCAAAAAAAAATCCCCAAATTTCCTGTGAGTTGGGTTCAACTGAATTTTTCGATTTCATATCTTTCCTTTTTTGTTGTTGTTGTTGATGGTGTGTGTGTGTGTGTGTGTGTGTTCATCAGATCTTGACATCAAGTGGTGATGGTACATGTGCTCTATGGGACGTGGAGAGCGGGCAGCTGCTGCAGAGTTTCCACGGTCACACCGCTGATGTGCTGTCCCTGGACCTGGCCCCGTCTGAGACTGGAAACACCTTTGTCTCTGGGGTGGGTGTGTGCGTGTGTGTTAGTGCGCATGTGAATTTATCTATCATATGTTTTCATGTTAAAATCTGACTCCAATACGACTTCAATATGTTTGGTGATATGTGTGTTCTAATCTGGTTTAAGGGTTTAATTGGACAGCCTTTTCTCTAAGGTTCTCTCGTCGAAAACACGAAAATAAACATGAAAAAAATACATGGTGGTCAAACTAAACAAGACTGTCTTTGTTATTTATTTATAAGCAATAAGTGGAAGATACAAGGTTTTCACTGACAATGGCTATATTGTCTCTGTTTAAGTATCTTTCCTAAAGAGCGTGTGTGTGTGTGTGTGTGTGTGTGTGTGTGTTATCAGGGCTGTGACAAGAAGGCCAATGTATGGGACATGCGCTCTGGGCAGAACGTTCAGTCCTTTGAGACCCACGACTCTGACATCAACTGTGTGAAGTGAGTCCAGCTTTTATGATGAAGCCATGTTTCCCTTCTTCTTCTAAAAATATTTAAAACAAACAAACAAACAAAAAAAAAAACAGCATTTGCTTGTCAGAAACAATGCAATGAAACGGCTACTCATGAATTTGTCCAGAGAGGAAGGGTTACAGCAAATATGCATGCGTATCAGAATACACACCAACAGTAAGTATGTTAACCACATATTTCTTTACACATTGTAAAGATGTTCAACATCAGCTGAGACTCATCAGGTCAAAGCATATTTCAGCTAAAGCAAAACGTATGGTCAGTTTGACCTTTATCACGTCCAGAGGCTCAGCTAATAAGTGGATTTTGCATTTGATTTCCCACTTTCCCACTTCTCTATGTTGATGGAAGACAGAACAGAGAAAACAAGTTTGTTATTGCGAACACAGATGCCCCACTGAGCCGGCCAGTTGCCCCAGAGGGAAGGTCAGCGGGTTATGTTTCATCCTCTATGCAACATGAATGTTATCACCAAATTTCATGGTGATCCCAAAAAAAGTTTTTGAGATATGCCAGTTGGGACCTAACAGCTGACAGACGCCATCACACACAGGCCCCCCCGCTCCCCAATGGGGCAAAAACACATGACTCCGATCCTGGTCTACAGAAGCAAAGTCCTGTTGCCTGTGCCTTCTGCCACCCCTCATCTCTGCTACTATGGCCTTTTTCGCTCGTTTTACACTATCAGCAAACATGACTTTGGAAAGTTTTTTTCGGGGCAGCTGGACAGCAAAGTAAAATTTCCAGTATTTTACTCATTTTCAGCCTTGTGAGGTAATTCATCAGAATTACTCAGTCATAACGGAGTCATTTAAATCATCTCTAACATGAAACACAGGTGTGTTCCATATAGAGGCGACAGGTGCTGGCAACAGCAGTTTCAGCTCAACCCCCTGTGTTTCTGTTCAGGTACTACCCCAGTGGAGATGCATTTGCCTCTGCCTCTGACGACGCCACAGTGAGTCCCTTCATGCTGCTCTGTCAGCTGACCTGTTATCTGTGTGTGATGACGTGTCTGCTTCTCACATCAATAATTTGCATTTGCCTCAACAGAGATTCTTAAAATGTTATGCAAAGTGCTTACGTCCACAATGTAAAATGGATTTGAGAGATTCTGCTCATGATCTTATTCTTGGTGGCGGATGTCAAAGATCACAGTTTTCGCTATTACAATTCTTTGACATTTTGGAATTCTAGTCCTTTTGAGCTCCGCGTCACTTCTAACAGCAGAAAACTAGTCACCTTAAGGTGGAAAAGTTTCTGTATTTGTCTTTTCCTAAATCTAGTTTGAGCATGTTCTTGATTTAAACCATCTGGCTCTGCAAGCCACATGTGAAAACCATGGTTTCATGAGAAATGTTAACAACCTAACAGATAAATGTAGAAAAATTTCTATAATATAAAAGCTACTGCCACAGAAAAATAAAAGACTAAAATGACCAGTGTTGAAGTTATGAATCCATCCATCTATTCCACGTGAAAAAAATTAGCTGATTTGCATTCTTTATCCCTTTAGTGAGTCAAAATTCAAACAGTGTGCATATTTATATGTTTGTGTGTGTGTGTGTATGTATGTATATGTGTGTGTATGTGTGTGTGTGTGTGTGTGTGTATGTGTGTGTGTGTGTGTGTGTATGCTTCCTTGTACATATGCCCATGTATGGTTGCATACTGTGTTTTTGTGTCTTAGTGCCGTCTGTATGATCTGCGTGCTGACCGTGAGGTGGCAGTCTACCAGAAGGACAGCATCATCTTTGGTGTTTCCAGTGTGGACTTCTCTCTCAGTGGTGAGCTGTTTGTAAAGTACCTTGAGCTGCAACTTCATCAGTATTTCAAATATGCTGTCTGTCGATCTATCTAGCTGTCTATCTGGTATAACTGTAATTAAGAGATGATACTATATTACATTGTCAGTTCATATTTCCTCTGCCTTTCACCTCCTCCCACCCCAGGGCGCCTGCTCTTCGGCGGCTATAATGACTACACCATTAACGTGTGGGACGTGTTGAAGGGGAATCGCATCTCCATCCTGTTTGGCCACGAGAACCGCGTCAGCACTGTCAGGGTGTCACCTGACGGCACTGCAGTCTGCTCGGCCTCATGGGACAACACTCTACGGGTGAGCAGGGCTCTCAGCATGCCATGGTTATTAGTTTTGTATTCACTTACATATCTGAAGTACAAGGGCGGTCAGAGTGCATAGATCGTGACCATGTAAGTAAAAGCAATAAGCAGTTGGTCAAAAACAGATTCCCATATGATGCTTCCCTCTTGGAGCTAGCAGTGTGCTGTAATCGATGCTCGACGAACTGTGGGAAAAACAAAAAGTCATGTTGCTCTTACATTCTTGGAGTGCCTGAAACAACTAGTTGTCTTCATTTCATTTAGAAAGTCATGGGTAGCCAAAGCTGTTCTTACTAAATTGATTTTAAAAATGAAATCCATTTTTAGTGACTTACTGTGTATATAACTGTGATGATTTAAAGTAAAAAAGGTGAGGATGCAAACCTGGGAGTATTATTGCTCATACAGGCCAAAGAAAAGATGTTTGGACCTTGACGTTAACCTTATAGAGAATGGAATGATGTATTAGGCTGGGATTCCTGTGAGTAGTTGATGCTAGGACAGAGTCTATAAAGTGTCAGTGTCAGCGAAGACAAATTAGCTAAAGGATCTGCGGACAGGCCGTGGAGAAGTGATATCTACTGGCATCCTGTCTGGAGTCTCATTTTGCTAGTTTCCTGCAATCCCAACCATAAACAAATTCACCTCAATTATGTGCGCAGACCCTACCTTACTCCTAGGAGAAAGCAGCTACTGAAAATTAGGTGAATATCAGAAGAAAAATTGTGTTTGCAGGTTTAACAGCGTCTAAAAAAAGATCCTGACATTTCTCAGTGTTATCCATGTGGGACAATCAGCTGCAACTGCACTTTTCACAAAGAAACAACTTAGATAAAGGATATGAAGATTCATGTTTCCAGAGGAACAGAAACTTCTTTGTAAAAAGAAAAGCTACACTTCCGTCCACATCGGGTTACTGATGGAAACAAGAACACTCCATTCACACAACAGGTTTTTATTGTAGAAAAGAAAGTATGCAGACGCTGTGTGAGCTGCAGGTTTTCGTCGTCTAGGTTTTTGTAGGAGACAGTTTTAAAGTACATGTGTGGTGTTACAGGAAAAGTTGCAGCTGCAGTTTTCATCCTCATAATTCCCGTGCCTCATACTGTCCACTCCCTTGATGTCTCATGCAGATTTGGGCCTAAAGCTTACATCACTGTTGTGATCCAGCGATTGGATTTTGGGCTACAAGATAGCACCAGAAGACTGTGACCGCCAACGCAGCATGACTCTGTCTGAGATCAGCAGCGCTGTCGGAGTGTGTTTACGCCACCCTTCAGTCTGACACACACACACACACACACACACAGAAGCACAAAGCCTAGCTCATCTAAGTCATTATATCCTAACAATGTAGGTTTGACACCAGTAACACAGGGAACGCAGTCGCTTATCATGTTTGTATTGTTAAACTTTGTTATTTTTAGCTGGACAACTGATATTGTATTATTATATTAGAATAAATGTTATTGATGATATGGCGCAAGATAATAACCACTGTAACCTTAGCAGCTTGTCGGCTGCTCTGTAATGTAGACCTGTGGACTAATATATCGACTGCCTTGCACTGTATTTCACTGCCACTCTACTGCTTACTCTCCCCTGAAGACTGTTATTAGAAGACAAAGTGTGTGACAGGTGCATTTGTCCACAGGTGTACATTTACACAGTGTTATTTCTGCTCTGGCACTCTGCCATAGTCTACTTTATGTCCTGATCATCCAAAGAAAGCAAGACAACAGTCAGCGTACCCATCTGTTTTTCTTTTGTCAGATTATTTTAACCTTGACATCCCAAGTCACCTCCTGTAAAGAAAAATAAATAAGATTTGAAGTAATGTTTGTTTTGTGCCTCCTGTGTGTTGTTTCAATGGTTCTGTGTTATGGCTTCTCTAAAACCAGCATATTGCACAACCGTGCTTTACTTGTTTTGTCAGTTACACCTAATTCATTTAACTCTGACAGTATCTGACAGTATGGCATCAGCATGTGGCTGTTTATTTGCTAAGAACAGATGAAAGCAATAGAAACTGACCTCATTCCATTTCCATTTCCAACAGCTGAAATTTATGTTCCACCTACTCTGTGCGCTTGATAAATCTAAATAGTCTAAAACACATTGATTCCATTATTCTTGCTTTGTGAGAGTGACTGGAGGGTTTCACAGCCTTGATGTTCGTCCTTTTGGAGTTATTACTGAGCAAGATAGTTCGTGAATAAATGTGCATGTGTCTCGGCATGTCTGATGTGCAAAGGAAAACAGATTCACCACAGGCAGCATCACAACCAATGTCCAAAAAAGTAAATATTACCTTTATGTTTGCATGCGCTAAAGGGATTTCGTGGCCTATTGCGGGAGGGGAGGTGACGTGTTAAAGACATTCATTAGATATTACTGGTAAGACGTCCTGCTGGAGACTGGGAATCCAACATTTTTGAAATTCTGGGGAAAGATAAAGGCTGAGTCTTGTCTGACTCAGCTTGCAAGCACTGTGTCATCACACTTTTCAGTTTAACTTTACCGGATACTGCCCAGCTGTGGTTCAGCTGGGCAGTATCATTGTTGAATTGTAGGTTTCTAGCCTGTGTTAATGACCGTTATACATCCAATAAATCAATTGTTAAATATTTGTGGCAAAATACCAAAATTAAAGAGCAAATGCTTGGAAACGTCAATTTAAAGGATTTGGTATGGACTATACCTTACGAACATGTTCATTGCCCTTGTTGTTTTTCAGTGCGTCTCCCATCTCCAGTGATTAAACCTCCACTGACGTACTTCAGCCGCTTCCTCTAAAAGATGTTAGAAAAAAACTTAAAAAAAAAAACACTCATCAAGATCAGCTGAGTTTATGCAAATAATTTCCTGAAATGTAAAGTAAAATGGTCCCTAAGCAATACTTAACTTGTGCAACACCAACACTTGAGGTAAAGTACATGTCATTATTTTCAGTGGGAGAGTTTGTGAAGCTCCATTACACTGATGTTTATCCACTGTTCAGACTCTCTGACCTCAAAGCCGTTTTGATTAAATAGTTTCTTCTTGTGTACAAGTCTGACGTCTATTTTTTTTTAAACAGTGGCCAAAGATCAGCGCTCTTCATCCACATCATCGCTTTGTTTCCTTCAAAACAAGAGTATATTCACGATATCATCAGCACTTAAACGATAATGTGTGAGTATGTCATGCATGTGTTTGTGCTGCCTGTTTGACCTGTGTGTGTCCATCTCTACAATAACATCATCTTTGTTGCTTCCAATATGGACTTTAGTCTACATGATAAAATCCTAAAAATACAAACAGTGTCTCTTATTCAACTAAAATAAAGCACACCACTGCTTCATAACATCTCCTCCAAAACATACTCCTGTGACACTGTAAAATTATCTTTTTTAACACTTTTTGTTTCGTGTGTACACTGGTGAAATTTGTATTATGTAATTCTTTTCAGTGGCACAAAGATATGAATTACTACTTTTACTGATCACTGGAAAGCACCTATGTAAGACTATACCTATAAATCTTGAAAAGTTGATGAAAAACACAGATTTAGAAAGACTTCTCCCTGCTTGTTCCCACTTCTTTGTCAGCTATTCTGTGTAGGATCACGTCTCTCAATCCAAAATGTGATTTTGACCACCAAAAAAAAAAAAAAAAGAAAAAAGAAGAAGACTTAACATAATACCATAAGCTGTTCCAGAGGAAGTCAGTGAAGCTTCTTTAGGTTATTAACCTTGTCCATGTACTTTTCTTTCAAAATATTTGCATTTTGTGCTGAGTTCTGCATTTTGGTTTGAGTCAGTTTCAAATCGTTACCTGAAAGTTACATAATTGCTTTTGAAAAGATATATGGCATTTTGAAACCAACACCACCCCCATTTTCCCAGTCAGCTAAATTGTTCTCTGTGGTTTTGTGCTTGAAGGAATCAACATGTTTGCTGGAAATGTGTTACACAGTAACGTGCAGTGATGTAGAGTTAAATAAATAGGAGAATAAACTATGTCAGTAGTCATCATGAAGTAAACCACTAATACAAAAAATCAGTTATATTTGTATTGTTGTATAATATGCATCTATGCCATAAAGATGTATGCCAGGATAAAAAAAAAAAGTTACTTATTCTGTGAAAAAGGCCAACTGATTATCTATCGTCTAATTTCGTTGATGTAAGTCCCTTTATAATGATAGCATAATTTTAGCGTGTCTGTGACACAATCCCCAAAGGACAATGTGACATTTTGGACAAAGACTGAAATTCACTGAGACTGCCTTTTGAACGACAGCAACAGAGAAGGGGAACTTGAATCAGCAGGAAGTAATCATGTTCCACCGAAACCAAACTTTACAGAGCATTTATGCTTAATTGTATGAATGGATTCTTAAGTTCACACTTTTTTCTAAACTACAACTGAATCATGATCCACTGGAATTGTACAGCCTCCTCCTACTTGTTGTTTCTCTGTTAATAAGAAAGTGAAAATATGGCAAATCCAAAGTCAGTAAAAGGTAATGACATATTCCTGATTTCCCCCTTTGCACTTAATTCCAAAGTACACAGGCAATCAATACTGTGTGTAGCACATTGACCCTCAAAACCATGTTGTGAGGAAGAAAAGTTGAGGATGTAGAGAAGGGGAAACCTACTTAACTCTGTTTACAGATCTGTTTTTTGTTTGTTTGTGCACATAATATCAAAGGATTTTTTTTATTATTATTCTTGAATAAAATGGATTTTTGTTCCTAATGGTGGTTGTTTCCCTTTGGTGATCACAAGCTTACATGTATTACCATGACATCACTGGGGACAGGGGAAGTGAAAACCTATGGAAAGACAGAGGGAAATGCCAAAGCAAAGACAGAGAAGTGAGATGAAATAGAAAGTGGCATAGCCAATAAAACTCCTCATGAAAAAGTACCCAAACCTGTCATGCAGCACACCACCCAATAAAGTTTAGCTTTCACCACGACTAGAGCTATCAAACCCATGCCCCCTCTGCTTTTCACTTCCTCCTGCTGATCACTGCACTCTTATCTTTCCCCACTGACATCAGCCCTGTGACAGGTGTGACAGAGCTGGCAGAGTCCCGGGACTGTATCTGTGTCTGTAACCACAGCTGTAAACCCACAGGTCATGGGCTCTCTGCCTCTATAGAGCTGTGAGGAGACTAAGACAAGTCCATGAATAGTTTGGATATGTCTCCTGAGGACACTGATATGATATGATATGATATGATATGATCTAGAGAAATACATGGAGGCCAAGGCCAACAATGAATCAACCTGGAGAAAATATATGCGAGAGCATATTATGTAGTTTGAATGAAGTTTTACCAGCACTGTTATTTCATCACACCTCACCAGCTGTGAATCATGGTTGATTATTTTTTTCCTTTTCCCCCCTGCTCCCACAGTAGTTACATCTGACTCTACAACACACATTGACACATTTTCACACACACACACACACACACACACACACACACACACACACACACACACACACACACGTACGAGTAAAGTGTATAAGACTATGTACACTCTGTGCTTCATGCCTCACTATCTATCA
>OMLB01053170.1:26721-44914 GCA_900302555.1 Myripristis jacobus
ATAAATAGTGCTTTTACAGTTTTGTTCTATGGGATCGTCTGTACAAAACATTTCACACAAGCAGCAGTCTCTTAGTTTCTCTTTATATTGACATCAGTTTTGCTTGTCAAGTAGATCTGCACAATTGTGTGTAATTATTTTTTTTTTTTTTTTTTTAAATTCTTTTAAAGGCTTAGACCAACACAATGCACGGTACAGTGTAGTATCAAATAAAAGTGTAAGTATTTTTTAAAAAAACCCAAAAAACTCCCTTTCGGTTTTTCATAAAGTCTGCACTGGTTCTGATCAGTGAGCAGGGCAGGGAACTCACATTTTATGTACCCCTCAGGCCACAGTGACTACTACAATACTTTTCCCAATCTGCCGCTTTCACTTTTTTGACACAGTTGGTTTTTGTTTTTAGAATATAACCTCCAAAGGATGTTAATCAGATTTACTTATTGGTCACATTTACCAGCCTTGGCCATTTGGCTGACGGCTGGCATTATTTTCCCGCCTTGTCTATGGGATATAAATATCTGAGCACTTCACATCTTAAAAGCACTCTGAAAGAAGACAGAACGTTAGATTAAAGCAGACAAAGCACTGGGCATAAAACACAAAGGCTGACCAGTACTGGGTTGTTTTCTTGGCTTGAGAAAATTTGATATTTGTGGAACGCAGGGGAAATTACACTAAACTGATTGCAAAAAGTAACTAATCTTTTAAGGAACTCTACATTACAAAGCGGGCTATTTATTGTACTTGATAGAAACATGTTCGAAGGGTATCGTGTTAGAGACTGATATTGTTAACAAAGTTCACCACATCTTTTGAAAAATAATTGATAACTGATAGCAAATTAAATTACAGCCTTTAGATTGGAATAAAATACATAAACACATAATAATCAATATACATTTTCCACTGGTTACTGATCATGATTTTAATCAAGTAGTTAGTCATGACTTAAGTTGCTTTTCCAGTCCTGTGTATGAGATCATAGTTTCTCCTGACTGGGTGCTTTGTATTCCAGCTTTTTACTGTGAGGCAGTGAGGCAATCGAGCCAATGCGAATTTAGTTTTATTTCACTGCTGAACAAGTGTGTTTGTTATAAAATGTGCTATTAGTAGAAAGCAAAAAAAAAAAAAGATAAACAAGATATATTAAAACAAGCAATAGAAGGAACAAGAGATCTCATTACGAACTTCCATCACAAATGGGGCTTGTGTGTCCGCATGTGTGTGTGTGTGTGTGTGTGTGTGTGTGTAATGGTGAGAGCTGCAATGATGCTGCAATGAGGCCATTATGCCTGTAGCTCTGTGTCTCCTCATATACAGACAAAGAGCACATGTGTTGGCATTTACAATTTTTTGAAGCACTGAAACTGACCTCATTTGCACGTGCTTACACACACACACACACACACACACACACACACGCACACACACACATTCAGAATCCCCTGTCTTACACCCACATTAAAGCTTACATTGTAAAACAGAGAGCTATGAGTGCTCTTGATGTGGACATCTGCATTTCCTGTTGATATTTTTTTTCTTCATCTACTTATTTTTCCCCACCACTAGAACCCTAGCAGAGCATCACAAACTACAGACATAGTAAAATCCCCAGTTATCATTGCTGTGTATTTGTTATGGATTATGGGGATTACTGGGACTTTTTACTGGGGTCATTTCACAACTCAGTCTGAGGTCTTAATGACCCGTCCTAAACAATCACTAAACAATCACTAAGGGGTCCTTAGTAAAATGAGAATTAAATAGTTTAATAATTCAATAATTTAATAATTTCATGTTAATTCACTAGAAACTGTTAAAATGCAGAAAATGTATGAGGAATCATTTGAACATTTTCTTCCTTCTGGTTTAATCTCACCACTATTTGTCAGAATTAAAGGATGATACACTATATGGACAAAAGTACAGGAGCTTTTATGACATCTCATTCTGAATCCATAGGCATTAATATGGAGTTGGTTCCCCCTTTGCAGCTACAGTTAGGTCCATAAATATTTGGACAGTGAAACAATATTTTGCCCTTGTACACCACCACAGTGGATTTGAAGGAGTAATCAAGATGTGATTGAAGTGCAGACTTTCAGCTTTAATTTAAGGGGTTGAACAAAAATATGGCATGAACCGTTTAGGAATTACAGACAGTTTCATACATTGTCACCCCATTCACCCCAGACTCAAAAGTAATTGGACATATTATCTATAACATACATAACTATAATTCTAAGGATTATATTCAGTATTTGGAGGAAAATCCTTTGCAGTCTACAACTGCCTGAAGTCTGCAGCCCATGGACAACATCACCAAATTCTGAGTTTCCTACCTTGAGCCTTTACTGCAGCTGCTTTCAGCTGCTGCTTTTTTTTTCTTTCAGCCTTCAGTTTAGTCTTCACCAGGTGAAAAGCAGCCCAATTGGGTTGAGGATTGGGGACTGACTCAACCATTGAAGAATATTCCACTTCTTTGCTTTCAGTAACTCTTGGGTTGCTTTCGCAGTACGTTTTGGGTTGTTGTCCATCTGCTCTATGAAGTGCCGTCCTATCAGTTTTGTGGCATTTGGCTGAATCTGAGCAGATAGCATAGCCCTAAAAACATCAGAATTCATCCTGCTACTCACTACACTAGTGACCCAGTTCCATTGGCAGCCATACATGCCCATGCCATAACACTGCCTGTACTGCTGAAGCTGAAGAATTAAGATTTCACTTCACTGGAACTTCTTGGCCAACCCCAGAAAAACAAGCCCATAGCATTATCCCTCCTCCACCAAACTTTACAGTCGGCACAGTACAGTCAGGTAGGTAACGTTCTCCTGGCATTCACCAAACCCAGACTTGACCATCAGACTGCCAGATAGAGAAGTGTGATTCATCACCCCACAGAACACGTTTCCACTGCTCCAGAGTCCAGTGGGGGTGTGTTATACATCACTCCATCCAACGCTTGGCATTGTCCTTGGTGATGTAAGGCTTGAACAAGGTCCAGAACATGAAATGGTTTGAAAACCCCTTGTGCACAGGATGTACAGCAGCTGCCGGACATGGGATCATCTGCGTGGTTCATGGCTCTAAAATCTCTGACCAGGTTACAGGACAGACGGTCCCAAATGATGGTGATTACTGGACAGAGCTTCTTCTCTCACACTTCCTGTAGATTTACTCTGTCATCTTCACCTCTAACCTCCCAGTTGGGCCTGTTTTCCAGTCAGCACATGAAACCAGCCTGTTGACACAGACCTACCTCACAGGAAGAGACAGTGGGAGAGATGGGTAGAAACTCTCTGATCCCACACCAACAGACTGCAGTGCTACAGGCCTGTCCAGACATCAGGAAGGTGTCAGTCAAGGCTACTCGTTCTTTTTACCCAGGAATTCTGTTACTGGAAGTTCGCAGCTGCCTACATCAGTCCCTGTGTAACTAGCAACCCCTCAAACTCTGAGATTCTCTTAAATTCCCCCTTAAACAGATTTACAGTTACTAAAAACACTTCATATTATGACAATGCCACACACATATTCTGTATCTGCTGGTTGCAATGCTTCCCTGGAGCTGTATTACGCTTGAAATATTTAAACCCAAGATGTCATTGTTTATGGCTGCACCTTCACATCGATTAGACAATACTCTTGTGCATCAGTTTATACACATTTCCCTGTTAATTTAGCAGGACAGATCTGGTATTTTTGCAAAGCTTGGGGTCTCCACTCAAATTTAAAATAAAGTTCTGTGGGTTTGAACGAAGCTTGGCTGCACAGTAATGACAAATCCACTTGAGGGAGCAGCAGAGCTCAAGAGGTGAACAGCCATGTGTCCTGTCACATTAAGGACAGAAAAAGCCCTGCGTACATGAGCGATGATCCCCTTTCATTTGTCTGCAGCTGGGTCGCTTGTTTCAACCCATCATGATTTCTCTGTGATTATTTGATTAGATCTTGTAGAAACAGAGCGACAAGGAACAGGACAGGAAGTTTGGCTGCTCTGAAGTGTGAGGTGGTGGATGATCGTATCTGTCTGTCACCCAGCAGTGTCAGGTGTTCACTGTCATCTTCTAAATTTGAATGCAAACTTGACTGGCCTTAGTGAATAACTAACCACTTGTGAGCATCAACTCAGCATGAAATGAGCACACGGTTCGTTCATCAGTGATATTTTATTGCATATCCCCCAAAAAATGATTTGAAAATTGGTTACAAATCAGTTATATTGCATCAAAAGTACTTGGTCGAAAATTAGCAGGACTTAAAACACTCGTTTGATATCTAGTGTAAGTACATGTTAAATGTGGACTGAAATATTTGCTTTGCCCATATTAAAATTTTGCAATAGTATTGCAATAGTATCAAACTGAATTTGGGTGAGTGGCAGGAGGATGATTTATGCATGCTGCGGATGTGGATGGAATCATATCACTAATATGCAGTATATTTGGAGAAGTAGTGAGTATATATGTTTGGTAAAGACTGTTAACTATTTAGTATGAAGTATGAAGTATTTGGTATGTTAATAAAGAAAAAGCCCGTATTGATAAAGTGTCTCAGAGTACAAGTGTCAAAGTCCTGCATAGCTGAATGAACAGAGCAGAGCACTCACACACTGAGAGTGACTGCAGCTTCAGCTCTTATACTCCGGCTGCATTCACACAAAATATTCAGGTTGCATCTCTTCATTGCACAGATCCGATTTTTTTTTTTTGGAAAGAATCTGAAATTTTTGTTGAATTATAAGATTTGCTCTTCCTGTGTGAATGCAGCCGCAGAGACACTTTCTGAATACGGGCCAGACACACAAGATGAAGAGTGGCTACTCAGGTTCCAGTCACCTGAAATGCTTCTCGGCTTGCATCATGCACACACCCCTTATTTTTAAATGTGTACATTCATAAACAGAAGGCAGGTCAGTGCCTGGCTCCTACAGCAGTCACTCATCATCCTCATGTCTTTGGCTGTATTCACAGAGAGCAGAATTATCCAGTTGACGGTGCAACTCTGATCTTCTCGTGGCTGTCAGCAAGGAAGAGATAGCATAGTTTTTGTCCATGATGGAATTTTTTATTAACACTTAATATGCATGAATTTGTGAGTACTCTAATGTTTTCCACAAGTATGATGTTTGTCTGAATTTGGAAGAACCGCATGGAATCAATTTTGTTTTTTCTTTGTATAAGAAAGTTTGAGAAGATCGGGTTTGCACCGCAATGAGCTGATTCCAACTAGATTTTTCTGTCGCAGTGTGAATACAGCCTTTGTTTCGTCTTCCCTCCGCTAAAACAGATTGCAGCCATCACTCTTCTGCTTCCTCTTCTGACCTGTCTCCACCATTCCTCAGCAGCTCATCTGCTTCACCTTGGCCACCACCTGGTCGAATGAAAGCCACATTGTGAGAGAGATCAAAAAAGAAGTTATTGTTTTGTGTGTCTCCACTGAAAAGCCTTGTAATGAGTATCTAATTTGTGTGTTGAGTTGTGTGTCATTCACGTGTCCTCAGGTGTGGTGTGTAGATATGAAGAAAAGAATTCAGTCCTTTAAATCTGAACTATCCTGAATAGCAAATAACGTCATAACATCCAAAAGTGAGTTTTACTTTCATTTTCATCTTCATGCGTAGTCATTACATATTTCAAAGGTTGCGTATTTGGGATTGAAACTCCTCATATGTTCTGTGAACTCTCCTTCTCCTTAACATGGAGACAAACTTAAGTCCAAATATTCATGTTATAATATCTAATGTACCCATGCCTATTGTATTGGCACAGTATTGGCATTAAATCTGACATTTAGTTGATGCTTTCAGTCCAAACGACGTACAGTGAGTATAAACTGGAAGAGTCAAGAACGATCTTGTCCTGACAAGTGATCTAACAAAATATTCCTGTGACTCAAGCTGTGGAGGGAAGCAAAAGTGGAGGAGAAAAGTAAACACGTTTCCCTCCTAAGATTGCTAATGATATAAACCAGTGGCACGTTCAGCCCTTGTAGATCTGGTAGTTCCCGGTGTCTCTGCTGATATGTTTCTAATGAAGTCAGTAGCCAGTGTGGTTTAAAGCGTAAACATAGAGGTGTTTTCCTGCATGAATAATAGCCCACTGTACCTTGATATCCACCACTACAAACACACACACACACACACACCACACACACACACACACAAAAAAAAATGCCGAAAAGTGGAACCAAAACAGTATGTGGATGTGGAAATCAAACCAAAGTCACCCAACCCACCACTGGTATGTGAAACAGGATACCACTTGTAGCATTCTTTATGAGAACAACTGCATGATTACTAAAACATTTTGGATTACATATAAATCTAAATCCAGTGTAATCCAGGCAATCATTACTTTCTACACAAAGCCTGGATTATACTGGGTTTGTCCCCAACATTTTACACATCCATTTTGGGAAAAGGTCATTACCTAGAGTAAATACGGGCAATTCAGTGTTTCAAAAGTAGAATCATTCGGACAACAAAGACGTTAAGTTATCAACAACCTTTAAACAGGTTATCAATTATTTTAATTCTAGCACTATAAATCATGTTGTAATGGCATGAAACCTATTAACATACCATGTTGGCATCGCAATGAACTGACCTGTTCAATGTCGGGAAACGCCCCTGACTGCAGCTTGGAGAAGATCAACTGACCATTTACTGTCACCTCGAAGCTGGCTGTGAGGATGGAGAGCACGAGGCAATGATAATGCAAGAAGGCAAAAACAGGGACACAAGACAATAAAACGTTTCAGAATGTGTGTCTCATGTTAAAACTAGCACAGCACCCAAGAAAACATTAAAACTGAGAGACCTGACTGTGGGCAGCATGAAACACTCATCTAGAATCAAAAACAGTCTAATAAAAAATAAAAATAGACAGATAGGTAGGTAGACTGATAGATAGATAGTGCCGCTTTATTTACATAGCACTTTAAATCACACAGCTGCAAAGTCATAAAGTCATAAAAGGCAAACATAAAAGAGCACAGACAGATAAATCCTAAGTCGTTCCAAACATCTTCGATAGAGATCTATGGCAAGTGGGAAGTATTGCTACTGTTGTATGTAGTAACGCAGGCAGTAATGATGATATGTAATCTGAAGATGTAATCATTTATTAAATATTATTTTTGAGTTAAGGGTGTAAATTTTAGACACTATTAACTCACATGGTTTATGTGAATCAGGATTTGTATGGGACGGATGTTGATCAGACAGTTTTAAAGTTTCTCACTGACTGTCAAAATAAAAAGGCAGGAGGGGCTGAGAGTTAAGCCCCACACTGGGTGGAGTTGCTGATGACTATGAAATGAGGTGCAGTACAAATGCACCAGGTTTTGAGTTCATTTTGAGTTATTTTATGAAAGATATTGGACAAGAAAAGTGTAGAGGAGAACATCTCATCTGGCCCAAGTGGTAGGTTCTGAAGGTAGGTTTTGAATCTTAAGAAGATAGATAGATTGATAGATTGGGTGGTATGAAGTGGTAAACCTGACTCAGTGACTACAAAGCAACCAGTCTGATGCAAACCATAGTGGAGAGGCCATGCATATAAATACTCAGCCTCTTGTGCTGCAGAGATCTGCTCGCCAACTGGTATTATGTTACCCACTTTCACTTTGCATTTGGCAGATGAGTGTTTTCAGGACAGTGCCACAGAGCAGAGCACATGTTTCCCTGCCCGCTGGACGGGACTGTGACATGTGGACTTACAGCTCCTCCCGGTGGTGCCCGACACCCGCACGCCGTCCACCTCTCGCCTCAGGGTGTCGGCCAGCCGCTGGAACCGAGACCCGTAGCCTCAGCCATTACTGTGGACCACAGCAAGAGCCAACCATCACACAATGCATAGGTGTGCTATTTTCAAGGTCTTAAAGTGAGTTGATGGTCATACACTTAAAAAAAAAAATTTTATCTTGTTTCTTTTTTTGTAAGGCTTGTTTCAGTTGTAATGCTTCATCTGCTTGTAAGCAACATTGTTATTTCTTTGTTCATGACTTGAAATAAAGATTAAAACAAAGTGTAACATGCAAGTCTGCAACAGGAGAGAGGTGACATGCGGGTATGGAGTTGAAGCGCAGAATGGACTGTAGGGGGCGTAACTTCCAAGAAACCACCGTTTATTCAAACGTCAACTAGGGAAACACTACTGTTGACTGGAAAAAAAAAAAGGCAGGAAACTCACTCAAAGTGAAAGCAAAAGTAAGTGGCCCACCAGTCCTCTGCTGCAGCGGCCTGGGAGCCCTTACTGCAGTTCAAGTCTTTTACTAAGGGCTTTGAAATATTATAGTGGGATCTCTAAGTCATTTCATTCAATACTAGCCTTGAAATTAATACTGGAGTCTGTGATGGCACTTGCACGCCTTATCGCCTTCATGACGTCACTAAAACAACGTGGCGCCGAGGTCCGGATTTCCTTTATTAATCATTTTACAGTCAACAACGTTTTCTCAGATTTGACTCTTTTCTATAGACACATTATATTTGGTTGCTATGTTTATAGCAACAAGGGTGATCATGCATGTTCCCTTGTCAGTCTAATTTTCCTCAAATTTCACATGCATAATCGGAAATTCACAAACAAACAAACAAAACTCAGTTCTTTGTATTTATGAAGGAAACGGAGCCTTATCAACGATTTCTTCCTCGCATAAAAAAAAATCTATCAAAACAATGAAGGTATGCAACATTTTCAAAGTTTTTAAGAGGGTTTACTGGTTTACTGGCGTTTTTTCATTTATTTTTCTTACTTTTTTTCCTTCTCTTTTTTGTTAGGTTTGTTTTGTTTTTGCTATATTTTCCTCTTTTGCACTACTTTAGGTTTGTCTTAATCCTCTTTGTATGGTCAGGATTTTTTTAGTTTAGAAAAAAAAAAGTCAGGATTTCTTCCATCTTCCCCTTCCTGGCATCGTTTGCGGGAATGTTTTCCCACCCACTGTGCGGGTGTTGGATGCGGGGCTCCTTTTGTCTGCTGTACATGGGCATGTAAAGCCTTTCGAGTGATTAAAGGCTCTAAATAAACTTTAACTTTACAGCGGAGAAAAAAAAGTTACCATAATTAACCACAGTTGGCTTTAAAATCATGGTTTCATTTTCAAACTTCACAGTGCACATAGAGCTTAAATTTCTATGATTAAAGACATGTTTCAGAATTCATAATTAAAAACCTGTGGGCTACTGCTTCTTCACCTTCAATGGAAAGCACAAAAATATGCATAGATTCTTATTAAGCTATAGGAAGTGAGACTTCCTGGGTTTAAAGCTGGCTGTATTAACTCGGTTGTAACATTATTTTAATGAGTGCTAGACTGCTGCTGTTGTTTTTTTCCTTCATGTGTTTGTTTGTTTGTTTGTTTTGTTTTTGCAAAAAGTGACATTTTTACAGCATCGCCAGTGTGTCAGTAAGTATGCCCGTGTTCGCAGTCAGCTTGTCTCTAACACTGTCAGAGATGAATTAATTAAATGCAGTACTCACCAGTACTCCACATAAACCTGGGCAGGCATGGTTTTGCGGTTGTATTTCGGCCTTTGCTTCTCTAAGCCAGAGGTTGAGTGTGTGTTGAGCTCAAAGGCGACCTGAGAAGTGCTAAGTCATGTCAGGACACAGGCTGGTTTTACAGGGAACCGCACCCAGAGTGGGTGGACTGATGCGTCTGTCAGGCGGCACATGAAACATGAAACTGTATCCCGTCTAAATGACATCACATTCCCTGAAGCCTATCCGTCCAGTTACATTTAGGACCTGAGAAACCTGGCAGCTCGACAAGCCCCAGAGTCTGTTCAGACACCGTGAGAGGTCGGCTCTGTTGGTTCAGATGAGTTTCATGCAGGGAGAGCAGATGTGTGCAACTCCCATGAAGCTCTGCGCAGAGATGCAGCCTGAAATGTAAAGGTGATACACAGTGTCCACTTTATTAGGTCCACCTGTACAACCTAATGCAGTTCAATGCAACAGCTCTGCCATCAAGTCTACCTTTTAACAAAGTTTATCATGTTCAGTTTTTGTTGACATTGTGGAGAATGTGTAAATTGAATTGGGTTTGTTATGAAGGTTGTAGTTTGCAGAGGTCTTGTACTGGACTACATTACATTGAGAGGTGTTTCTAATTTTTTGTCCTCCCTATTTATATACAATAAGGGGGACAGAATATTAGAAACACCTCTCAATAAAATTCAGTCCAGTACAACAGCAGCACTATGAGCTCAATGCCAAACATAGAACTGAATGGACACCTCTTTTGCGTACAAGTTGATGTATTGATAACACTCTGAGAGGAAACATTCTTCACTGTTTGTGGTTTTCCTGCTAATGCTTTTGTGCTTTCCTGGTAATGGAGAATTTTCTCGTCATCATATTGCAACTTCTAATTTAAGGCTTTCACTACTTTTTTCCCATCACTAGTCATGTCATGACATTTGCTGGTAATGGCTTTGGTATCGGTCATGATTTTAAACCACTGACTTGTGAATTACAAATAGCAAAACAGTTCCATGGAAAACAATTATTAATAGCATTAGAAACCGTTCAAGTATGAGCAATAAAATATTCTATTCTTCAAAATCCACTGTTACTTTAGCTGCCATCCCCCATCCAAGCTGTAGGGAGTGGCTTGGGTTTAATGGGGTTTTATCTCTTAATGCTAGTCATCTATTGTTAATGGAATATAAAAACAACTGCTGGTTATTGTTGCTACAGTGAGGTTGCTCAAGGCAGAAGAACAGAAAGCTTTTTTAACATTTTATTAGTTTAAAATGATATACAGTACAAAATGTATACAGTAATACCCTCAGTTCCTCAGTTCCCCTGCATAAAATATTTTAATCTGTTAAGCTCGTGCCAGATAACAGTATCTATAAGATACACTAGATTGTAATTTGTTCACACAAGAGTTGATGACAAAGATATAGCAATAGTACCTTTGTAACATTAAAAACTATCAGCAATTTTTGGTGGACACATTGTGAGAGTTCAATACAATAAAATTACATACATTGTTCTGTAAAAGTTGCATTGCAATCTGCCCATATTTTACAAGATTTTCAAATTCATGTATATCTTTTCATTAAGTATGAAACAAAAAAAAAAAAGAGTAATGATACAAGTCCTTATACGTTTATAAAAATGATCTGGTGGCGTACTGCAAAGAGCCTTGCAGTGTGGATCTCAGCAGGCTGTCCTCACAGAAGCTGCTGTAACAGAGACGTACAATGCACTTAGAACTGTTTTGTTTTCTCCTTCTTCTTCTTTTTTTTTTTAAACAAGGCGACTTCTCAAACTTCATAATAAATACTAGACCCTCTGCAGTGAGATTGTACCTGTTGATAGCCATTTCATATAGAATATACTCATAACATATAAACTTGTAAAAAATAACTTTATAACTTTTCCCCCATTTCTTTATATATTTAAAAAAAAAAAAAAAAAAAAAAAAGGTCATGGTTGTTGCTCTGTGTTTGACACAGCATTTTGGTGGAACCAACAAAAACGTAACACAGTCAGCATGCATTGGTTTCCATGGGAACACAGGTGTGATTCTTCCAGTTGATTGGATGTTTCTTTTGCTCAGTTTTCCTAGTCCGTGGCTTTTACTAAACAGATCAGGACGTCACCCCCAACCGGCCTCTGGCTGTTTGTCTCGTACTTTTCACCAATCACAGCATCAGCCTCATTGATTGGCGGGACTCCTTGACCCCGCCCCCTGGGTCGTGGGGGTCATCCTGTGGGAACGTCACTTTATCTGGCGTGTATTCATTCCGCTTCATGTCTGACAAACAAATATGAAAAAAGGAGAGGATGTCAGGCCCGCGAACAGAATCGGCTGTCTTATCCCTGAGTGTAATGTTGGTCCCTTTTCTCATTTGTGGAGATGTTAAGATCTTTATGATATGTACCTTGGATTTTTATGTCTCACCTGCACAAGTGAGTTTCTGTATCAGCATGTTTCGCTTTCATGCATTATCGACTTTGTTTTCATGTATTAATCACTTCACTTCTATGTTTGCAGCCAGGAGGCCTATAAAATGTGGGCTGTAAAATGAGTCAATCTGACAATCAGTTTCAGAATGAACATTAGAATGATTGAACATTGAACATTGAACATTAGAATGATGTTCAATCGCTCACAACCGCGTGGGCGTGTCCCTCGCATGGATTCATGAGCTTTTGGCAGTAGGTTTTGTCAAAATTTTTAACACCTATAAGTTGACGTCAAATTATTTCTCGTCAAAAGTGAGAGGAGGGACACTTCATTAGCATGCTGTCTGTGGGGGTTTGGTTTTCAGCACAAACTTGCACTCTATTCTGGCAGTACTGTTGCCATGGCAAATGAAAATGGATAGGTGCTGCGGCCTAACCACAACTCATGTCCATACCAAGCACTGAAAGAATAATCAATATCTGTAACCTCAGCAGCATTCACAAGGAACTCTATATGGACGCTGTGACAGACGTGTGGGGAGGTTTCACAACGAGCTGCAGAGCTTTCCTCACCAGGAAGTTTGAGCTTCCGACAGCAGGAGTTGCAATGGTGTTTAGCACGAAAGTTCCTAATGGCATCATCCCCCAGGTTGGCAGGTCCAAATATCATATCATATGATCTGTAGGAAACACACCGCAGTGACTCGTTAGTGCATTACTACTGTAAAGCTCAGTTCGGTCCAATATGGAGCCACAAGAGGAAAGTATCAAAGAGGGCACTTACCCCTTCTCCCCGCTCTTTATAACAGATGGATCTGTCAGAATCTCCCCGACACCTAAAGACACACACATACACACACACACACACGACACTTCTGTACAAGATGGACAGCCATGAATCACTGCAGCCGCACAAGCACACGCTGCAGGTGTGAAGAGATCGCTGAACAGGTAGTCAGTCTAACATAACTAGAACTGCAACGAGTAGTCAAATAATTAGTATTAAACTGATAATATTACAAAACTCTAGCGACTCATGCATTATTGTGTTGAGCCATTTTTAACAAGAAATTTCCAAATACTCTGATTCCAGCCACTCAAAAGTGATTTTTTCTAGCTGCTTTACTCCTCTATGACAGTAAACTAAATATCTTTGGCTTGTGGACTGTTACCTGGACGTTACCCCGGCCTGTGGGAAATTATGATCAACATTTTTCACCATTTTCTGACATTTTATGGACCAAGCAACTAATCGACTAATCAAAAAAAAAAAAAAATCGACAGATTAATCGACAATGAAAATAATTGAGTTGCAGCTCTGAATATAATTAACTGTGAGCCTGGCACACATTAAAGGCTTTAGTAAATGAAGGCCTTTGTGTTTAAAGTGACTGGGAGCTGTGGCCTGTGCTCTGCTGAGGCCAGTGGGGAGTTTTTACCCTGCAGGTCGAGCACCAGCAGCTCTCCGCGGGTGTACTCGAACGTCCAGTGGCTGAAGGCCAGCATGGTCTCCTCCAGCAGGTTGGTGGGGACGATCTCATCTCCGTTGTTGTTGTTGAACTTCCTGAACTCCCCAGTGATGCACTCCTCTATGGCGAACCACTGGCCGGCAGAGTGACAGTACAGCAGGAACACCTCCAGAAACCTGCAACACATCCACAGCGACAGGCCTGAAAGGGCAATTCGGCTAAAATTTTTAGCGATTCTCGGACTTTTCTGCAGGAGAGAATGTTTTTTCTTGAACTTACATCAATCATTACTAATACTGCCAGGGAAATATTTAATGTAGATTTGTGAAAAGGACTGCAAAAACATTTTTCTAACTGTCTTGGGGAAATGTGAACACAAGAAGCTGTCATGAAATTACTAGCTGTTTCAGAGAAAAACACTTTTGCAGAACAAGAAGCTATGTGTCAATCAGCTGTGTTGAAAATCATTTTTAGGCAAGAGTCAGCACCGTCTTGCAGTTCAAAGTGACAAAAAAACAAGTGTTGCAAAAACCAGTGGGAAACATCTGTGGGTTAGAGTATTTTAAGCTAGTGCCAACAGTTTATATTGCTGCCCACTGACTGCATGTAAGGGAAAAATGAAGCTGGCACTGTAAAAAGACTTAAGATACTGGCAAGTACCAGAAAAATGAAATGCCTGTGAAATGGCCAGTGGCTTTCAATGTGATAATCCACAAGTTACAATGAGGCACCAGAAAACAGTCTCTAATCAATTTCTATTATTTTTTTTAGTCTATTAGAAAAAAACAGCAATTGTGTATCCAAAAATGTGAAACTTCAAATCTTTGAACATGGGAGCTGTTGCTGAAAGCTATTCTATTCATGTGTTACCTTGGTGAATAAGGGATTGTCTTCGGCCTTATTTGGTTGAAGGCAAATGTCAGCTTCTGAGCAGCTCGTTGCTGTTGAATTTCCTGGAATGAAAGAGAGATAAGACACACCTGAGGATAGGGTTCACAAATGGAGTTTGTGATTTTTGTAACTTGTGGTCCACCTCTGCCAGCACAGATCTTTTTTAGTGGCTGCTTTTTTATAAACTATACAGTCACTTGTCCTCATAGCACCAATTAGTGCTGGCTACTGTGCTGCCTACACACCACAAATCTGTCACAGCATCAGCCAGTGAGGGTGTGTATGTGTTGCCTACCCTGAGACAAAGGTGCAGCACGGTGTCCTCTTTGTAGATGCTCTGCCAGGTTTGGACCACCTCAGGAAGGAAGGACTTGACTATGTACAGGTGTCCTGGTTTTAGGATGTCGTACTCTGACCAGGTGCAGAGCACCTTGAGGGCCCGTCTCAGCCCCCCACCCATCTCCTCCTTGCTGAGAAACTCTATTTTGGCACAAAGGCCCCGCTGGGCCCAGGAAGACATGCTGTTGTTGATGGTGTTGGGTGAGCTCTCCTCAAGACGATACACAGTCACCGGCTCTCCTGAACAGCAGAAGGCAGGGGTGAGATCCACTTTGGTAAAACTGCACTACACAGGTCTGATTGTCCAGGTTTTTCAGGTTTTCCAGGACGCGTGGGAACCCTGAATTTGACTGGCTAATAAATCTATCCTTTTTATATCTCTGCCTCTTTAAATAAAAACAGGTGCATGACTGCCGCTACGTTGCTGTGCCTTCTATAAACTTTTGAGGTGCTGGCTGAAAATACAGTTTATAACAGTAACCTGCCCAATAACAACAGATTTAAACCATCTGCATTTATATTTGAAATCAACTGAGGTGACTTGCAGTAAGTGAAACATTAGAGTAATCATGAGTATGTGGTGTTAAAACATCCGCCACTACACCCACACCATGACGCAGCAACATCATGGACAAGGAGTGTGAAACTGACACAGAACAGCTAAGCTTTGTTTGCCTAAAGCTGTGGTTTGATGCAAACAGCAGCAGGTGTGGCTGAGGGAAAAACAGGGTGGAAAGTGTCTTATCTGGCTGACTTCCTCATTCTCTAACTGACAAAGGGGCAGCTGTGGTTTGACACCAGTCACACCTATACAGCCGGTCCAGTAATAGTTTCACTTGAATGGAAAAGGAAAATTCTGTCTTACCTCTTGGGGGCACAGGGGTGAACGGGATACTCTGGGACAGCCTCATCAAGTTGTTGCGCTCCACAGCTATAGCAAACACACACACACACACACAAACAAACACAATTGTAGCAGGAGAGTTAACAAGGGCGAAACAACATTGCAGGGCTGTGTTTTTCTAATATTTGTTTATCTTCTCTTTAGACAAGTGCATATATCCAACAACTGATATCCTGTACATGGTATAAAACGTTAAAAGGTAAATAACCAATATCCTGTATTGTAAAAAAAGTCAACATAATAAAAGATAACAGCCTGACTAAGTGGGCATTTAGATAGGCTGTTATCTTTTACTATGCTTACTATTACTTTGCATGATTTTGTATTATTTCTGATTAGTTTGCTAGTTGCTGTGATTGCTATTGTTAATGACTATTCCTCATCCCACAACATGAAAAGACATAAATTCACTGTCTTATATGAGCAGGAGATTTCTACAGCTGTCATTTTAAATGAGATGAAATATTCAATATTGTACAGTATTCAGTTCTTGAAACTAAAATGATATTGAGTGACATTAACCGTGGATCCTGCCACCCTGCAGACTGAAACAACTGTAAGAATCCAGATCTCACCTGAGTACTGGTAGCTTTCCATAGGCTTGAAAGGGGAGCCGATGGCTACAAAACAAAACAAACGTGGTTGGTTGTTGGCATCTATACAATACCCTCTACAGACTTACCTGATGGCAGTCAATAAATGTGTCAGTGGCAAATCAATAAACAGTCAATTAGACACATAAATTTAACTGGGTAGCCAATACCCTGAGCTGCTACAGCATCAACTAGCTGAGGTCTCTCGACGACTGCATCACAGCGAAGTCAACTCAGCACAGTGCTGCAGGGAACACAGTGTGTCTGATGTAGAAGCTACTGGGCTGATCGACGGCTATCAGAGCCTGCATCCGAAACAAAATGTGACACTTGCAGGTCTGGAGCCATCTTTAAGGCTCTGAAACGACAACTGGTTCCAACTTGTGAGAACGGCTGTGACAAATAATTCTAAATTAGCGACTGCAGCGTCAGATGCGGAGTTCACTCCATTACGACAACTCACAGTCAGAAAATGAATTACAGACATACATGAGGTTGAGTTGCATATACTTTTGAGTGGATTTCAGAACCTCTGGAGCACTGTATTCTCCTACAGGGTAAAACAGGCTCTGTGGCTCCATAAGGTTATTGATCTTTCAGCCAAGGAACATTAGTAACTATAGAGATTTCACTGGTGTTTGAGGCATAAACAACGCTGATAGAAGCCAGTTTGGTCTGTCTGGGTTACTCACAGTCCTTCCTGGCTCCCAGGTGGGTGTGTCGTGATGTGTAGAGACCAGCAGCAGCTGTAAACCACAGGAGAGAACCATGAAGCTGTCATCCACCCACATATGGCTGAACCAACATAACTACATGCATCTCATAGCATAGTTCTCACTGTGACGAAACATTTCAGGACATTTTCAGAGGAAGTCAGCACTTCTGAAAATGACTTGCACTACAGTTGGGCTTGGTATGGAGGAAAACTCCATGTAAAGCAGTTAAAGCAGTAAAGAGCTCCATGATATTCCAGAAATCCCATCATCAGTTCATTTATTTTATTTGCTGTCATCCACAACAATGTAGTGAAGGACCTTGCTAACGCCAAACCACTGACAGGGTGTCTACAGGTACCAGAGAATTAAATTTCAATACTTTTTAAGACATTTTAAGACAAATTTTAACAAACCTTAATACTCAAATACCTGTTGCAGGTTAAGTACGAAGGTACTACTACTATACATTTAGTCCTTTGCAGAGATATGTTTTAGATAGGAATATGGTTGGTTATTGACCTTTTAGATAGGAATATGGTTGGTTATTGACTAATTTATGATTTTATGATTTTTCATTTCAAGACTTTTTAAGGACCTGCGAACACGAGTGATTATGCTAAAACGTGTTAACAGCAGCGAGGGCATTAAATGGCTCCCCCCTGCCTGTCTTCTGATGGAGCATTGTCACGCACATGCACACATGAGATGGAAAGATGGGAGGGTCAAAGGTGAGTCAGAGAGTCGTGTCCAGGCAAGTGACTGTGCTTCACAACGTGGGCAGAGGAGCTACAGTGAAATAACGTTTCTTACTGTTTAGAGCGTCATCCCCAGGAGCTCGTCTGAGAGAAACAGAGAAAAACAGAGCACAGGACAGGTGTCAGTTTAAAGAACAAAGCAATATAACTAAGATTAAATACAAATCAATATACTTGAATATAGTATGCTCAACAATATAACTAATCTATACATAAGAGGCTGAAAAACTGTAACAACTCATGTAATTACATGAATGCATGGAAGAGAGAAGATGAAAGGGCACTGAGTTGTTAATGCATTCTATTTGTAATGCAATTTTTCATTAAAAAGGATAATCTCAAAGGGCTAAAGGTTTAAAAACCCATATAAAAACAAAACAAAACATATAAATCAGTTTAGTTCCACCTTCATGCCATAAAAATAAGATTTGTGTTTGTGTGTATTTGCTTTGTGCCAGTGTTGTGCGGTGTGTGTGTGTGTGTGTGTGTATGTGTGTGCATACACATGTTGGTCAGTGGAAGGATACTCACAGGCTGCTGGCTTGAGCTGACTTGACCTGAACTCTCTCCTGGAGGAGAAATAAAGTTGTCAACAAGTG
>OMLB01053171.1:0-13938 GCA_900302555.1 Myripristis jacobus
ATGTTCATCATTCTAGGTTCCGGCCAGCAACAAGAAGAAGCGCTGTGAGGTGTGTGGACCCAAGACACACAGAAAGACACAGTATGCATGCATCAAGTGTAAGACATACATATGCAACACACACACTGTAAAACTCCTCATGTGCCCTTCATGTGTTGTATAGGCTGGCATGAGTGGTCAGATCCCATGTTTGGTTACACACGTTGATTTTGAATAATGGCTGTTCATGTCATGGGGCTGATATGTTGTGTATTGATATAAATACTGTTCAATATCTGTTCAATATAGTGTTTTTAGACTGAATGTGTTCAAATTCTGACATTGTTTCATTTCAATTTGTTCAAAATAAACATGTTTTATCAAAAACCATATGCTGAAATCAATATTTGCTCTTTTTTTGCATTTTATCATAAAAAAATCAGGTAACATTTTCATAAATATGATCTGACAGAGGTAAATAATTATATTATCCATATAATACTGTCTTCATTGCTTGTAATTGGGATGAATTGAACATCTGGTAAGTTTCCTTATATAAATTGTTATGGCTGTACTGATTTAAAAAGCCAACAATGCAGTGGGTCCACCAGACCCGCGAACATGTCCAGTGTAACAAAAATATGAACATCCCACAAGGGTTAAATCCATTAATGTACCCGCAACAGGAAACACTGTGGAAACCAACAGGCTAAGTTGTTACCATATAAGTTGCATGCATCAGCACTGCATGATCATTCATTTCATATCTTATCTCTCTCTTTCAAGAGTGATTTTGATATTTGATCACCACCTGTATCATGGGATTCTGCCTATACTCCCTTATCTCAGTGTTGCCTCTGGGACTGCTCTTGTATTAAATTTGAATTATGTTATTATAAAGTATGTACTGCATGCCATATGTTACAGTATTGTGTGTGAAGAAGCCCACCAAATCCATTTTAATTAGCGCCTATTGTATCCTCCAAGTATTTAAGCTCTAATTTGTTTGGAATTCAAGCATTCAATTAGTTAGCTTGGCAACAGACCTCAGTGATAGTGGGGCAGGTGTTTGTACTGGGTTGTTTAGGGGGTTTTTCATGTTGATCTGTCCTATTGTCTTTCCTTTCTCTCCTGAGAAGTGGATATAGACCAAATTATGTGCAGTGGGTACTTCCTTTCAGTTCAGTTTACTTAATCATCTAGTTTACTGTACAGCCAAAAGCACAATAGTTTTTTTCTCTGTCTTGAGTTATCTTTAGACTAGCAAAGATTACCATTTTTGCGGATTAATGATTTAGCGCTCATTGTTGTGTACTCCTCCTGCCTAGTGCTAAACTTAATTAGTGTTTGTAAAAAAAAACCCAAAACCTTCCCCTTGTGTTTAACCCTTTGAGCAAATGAAAACATGGGGAAAAGACAAGGAATAAATTAACAAGAAAACAACTAGAAAATGACCAGAAAGCAGCAAATAAATGAATAACTAAATAATTAGCAATAAGAGAAACAATCAGGAAATTTGGAAGATCATCAATCAATTCTTATTACAATTATACAGTGGCAATTATCATGAAATATTTGTGGAAAAATCTTTTTTGTGTTTCAAAAGGTGTGGCTGCATTAGACAAATACAAACAAATACAAATTATATTTTTTTGTTTATTGTTTACAAGAAAAACTAACAAAACTAAATTCTTGACAGTTTAATCTTTATTTTCAGGCGTGTTTCCTGCGTTAGGTTCCTTTTTTTAGCCATTTTTGTATCTGGGGAACTTTCAAATGTACTGGCTTTATATAGACACGGAGCTTGGCAACAAAAATTGTGTCTTTTAATAAAAAGAACGACCTTCATCACTGGTACCAAAATGACCCAGTACTCAAAATTTCTTATGTATTTTTATGGAACCAATCAATTTTAAGTTTTTAATTGCTTTTGTAGGATTTGTTTAGTATTTTGGCTGTGACTGTACTAAAAGAAATTGCACTTGAAGAGACCTAAGAGTGATTCTTAATGCAATATTTCACAAATGCATGGGGTGTCCGAAAACTTTTTTCCACCACTGTATATTGAAAATTTACTTACAAGAAAATGACCACCAAATTACTGAAAAAGTGTAAAAAAAAAATAAAAAATAAAATAAAAAAAATGCAAGAAAATTTTAAAAAAAGAAAAGAAACTCAAGTAAAATAAATAAAATAAATTAACTTTATTTTGTTCAGAGGGTTAAATATGGCCTTTCGAAATAAAAGCCCACACATGGGCTTCTGGGATTCAAAGGCATTCCTCCTGTTTAACCACCTTCATTTGCAATGAAGGTGGTTATTTCCAATATAATGATAAATCCATTACAAAAGAAATAACAGCTGGTGTCTTCCAGCTCTCTGCGAGGCTTCCAAACCAGTAACATGTAGGAACAACCTCTTCAGTGGCTTTGGAGAGGGAAGCTGTTAAGGAGGCATGCAGCTTTCCTTCTAATGAACCTCAAGTGCCATCTTCATGACATCACACAAGAGGCAGGTAGCAGTGCCGTCGTCGTCAGCACAGCTGCACATACAGGATTCAAGAAGCTTCTTGGAGGAGAAGCGAAATGTCTTCTGAAATCTACTATCAAGTCCAGTCGACTTTGCTCAAACCCTACTTGCTCATCATGGCCTGGATGACTGAGAATCTTCACAGACACTATCCTCTGTGGGTTCCAAAAATACCTGGTACAAGCCTCTCCCCTGGCATGGTCTCCTCCTGAGAAACGCCCATTTTGAATATACAAATAACTCAAACTCACTCCTGATTTTACTTGTTTTGTCTTTTGTGTTTGGTGGATTATACCCTGGCTTCTATAATAAAAGACAGCTGATACAAAGTAAGCCAAATGCAACATAGCAAAAGTAAAACAAAATCTCAAATTATGTTCTAGAGAATTTACACCATCCCAGCGCAACATCTGTGTGTGACAGATGCAACAACTGTTAGCCAGTGTTGAAATGCCATTTTGAACATGACATCCTCTTTCACAGAGCCATCTGGTGTACATTATAATCACCAGTGACATTAGTGACAACCAATACAGACATTTTCGTTCTTCAAACTGCTTACTTCTTAAGAAATACTTTAACTGTCTGTTCAGACCAAACGCGAAGCAAGTTTTTTGCGCAGCCCAATTACACAGAAAGTCAGAGTAAAGATGTGAATAGATGCAAATTTGTGCCGGGTGACAGGAATGATGCAATGTTGAAAATTTTCAACTCATGCGAATTAGTGAACAATTTGTGGCCGCATTTGAGCGAGTCCACGACAGGAAACTTCATATTTAGTTTGAGCACGCCATTAGAAAGACTTTTTAACATATCAAGGTAGTAAAGTGGATATAAGGTAACTCGTAGAGCTTCATAGAGCATAAAACTTATTCTCTTACTTAGACTCATATTAGGTCTGTTTTGATGGCCTGAGATTGGGCAGAGCGAAATGGTCTCTCCACGGGCAAATAATCCCTGGACAAATGTGTGCTTTACACAATGAAACATCAGTTTTGAGGTTTATAAATTTTGATGACTTTGTTAGCCACAGAAGCAGAACATTAAAAGCAGGGTGTTTCAACCAAAAATTCAAATTTGAATATTAAGTTTGAAAATATGTCGTGAAATCTTTAGCACCCCCAACATGATCTTCAAAATGATTTGTTGCAGTGTAAAATGTGGGTAAATTGTAGTAAGTGGGCCAAAGATTCAAAATCACAGTGATAGTCCTTTTTATACTTTTTATACATCCCAAAATGTGCATGGAAACTCCAGAAATAATACTGAAACCATCTACAACTTTGAGACAGTGCTATGGCAGGAAAGGTTGCAGTGATTTGAGTCTCCGCTTACCTGAGTAGCACCAAATGGCACCAAGCCAAACAATTAGCACATAGCAGGATGTAGTGTGAAGAAGACAAGAAGCCAAACACTGTTGGCTATATGATGAGCCTCCAACTGGAAGCTTTATATATATACATATATAAATATATATACAGATATAGATATAGATATAGATATAGATAGATAGATAGATAGATAGATACATAGATAGATAGATAGATAGATAGATATGTGTGTACTGTAACTGTCTTTTTTTCCATACAATATAACAGTCCTAATGCACGATAACCATTGCTTCATAAATTAAATAGATGCAAGCTTGACTCCAGCAGCACTCCATGGAGAGCTGTGGAAATGGTATAGCAATATTTTAATATTGGATAGATGCTGCAGTTTCTATGGAAGGGTTAGCGGTCATTTTGACATGAAATACATGGGTAAACACAGGTGTTACTAATGCCATTAAAGAAGAATCTCCTCTGTGTAGGTCTACCTGAGCTGTGGTCCTGCTGCTGAGCACACTGCCTCATGGGACAGGGCCTGATAAACTTAAATGGTATGGTCATTAGTATCACCTGTGTTTACCCTGCTACTTCATGTCAAAATGGCCACGGTGCAAAAGGTCACCTGAACAGCAAACAAGATGTTTACAAATGTACATTATTGCTTTTTGGACACAGGATTAGTTTGTGCTTCCGTTGTCTGGGAACTGTTTGTAGTAGTCTCATGCTTCTAGGCTTTTACTCAGCTAACAGCTGCATTAACAGCTGCATTTTAATTCAGACTTGTAAAACCTGACTAGAGCTTGGGGTTTAATTGTCTCAGCCAGCACACAAACAGCTCTGTGAGCCGGGCCAGCCTTGGAGGGCCCCCCTGCTACGTACGTGTCCCTGGTGAAGATGCGGTACCACATTTAATATTAATGGAGGGAGTGAAGGGGATAATACTTACCCCAGTGGAGTGAGAGGAAGACAGTTAGCTCTCCCGACTCCCTCCATCTCCCTTATGCTTTCCCCATCCTCTTTTCCAAAGACTGTTAGCTTTTCAGAGTTTGTCTCCTTCATCATCTCCCCAGCCTCTTTTGAGTTTTCTTCACTCTGCTCCAGCAGAGCACAGGGACAACAGAGCCATCTCCGAGGACCACGAATAACAAGATCAGATGAGATGAGACGGAAATTATTACTGTGTACACTCAGGATGATAAGGAATCCCAGGAAAGAGGAACATTAAGGAAAAACTCCTCCCTAAAACAAATGTTATCACTATGTTCTGCACTTCAGTTAATATTTGCTAACATGAATGGTTCCCTTCTCGACATTGCACTCTTGTTCAGTCATAAGGAAATATAACCATCTAAGACTTAACTAAACTGTATGAAGCATGTAAATCAGGGCTCTCAAGTCTCACGCATTGGGCATGAGACACACGCATTTCAACCCGTTCACACGCCACACCTTGTATTTCTCACGCAGAGAAATTACAAGGAGTTGTGCCGCTATTTTTTATAACAGTGGTAGGGCCCTATAATTAGAGAATTAGCCAAATAAAACGGAATCTATTTTTAATGTGGAATATCGCGGAATTTGACATAATTTGAATGAAATGCTGTTTTTGTGTGGAATATGAACGTATGTCTGGCAAAGGCAAAGAAGATTTCCAGACTACAGCAGCGCACTGACAATCTATGTCAGTGGAGCGGAGCATAGACAGTCTATGTCTATGCTCCGCGCTGAGTTTTTGAGGTTCCGAGTTTTTCCGCCCGACGGCGGGGTCCGCTCGCCCTCCCACCTGGCCCGGCGCTCCGTCGGCCCTCGGAGACGCGGACAATCGGGAACAAAACACACCGGCAGCTTGACTTGAATATGGATAGGGAAGAAAGGGAGGGAAAGGGCGATGATGTGACATCACATGCGCGACACAGCATGTAGTCTTTCTAATTGTGTTTTCTCAACAGCATTTAACTGAACAATGGCGCAATAAACGGTCAAACCCTTGACATGAAAAATTGTTATTTAAGCCTATAAACAACATTTGTGTAATCCATAGCATGATGACGGAGGGATCAGAAAATAATAATTTTCTGCATCAAGCCAAAGTGTGGAACACACTCACCTGTCCACCACAGGAAAGCAGGGCAGTGTCACATCTTGCCTCACCCAGACGTTACAACTGCACACAGGAGCCTAAGCTCCACTAAGCTGCCACTTATCAGGTTGAGTATAATGCTTGTGTATGTGCTAATGTTCTGAGCTAAAGTTCTGAGCTAATGAGCTAACGGTATGAGCTAATGAGCTAACAGTATGAGCTGAGTTCATTAAATCGCTAACTCTTTAGTGAAAGTTAGCTTGTTAGCTCGGTAGCTAATAAGTTAGCGTTAGCTGAAAAGTTTGTTTAAGGTTAAGGGTATGGAAAGGTTCGGGTTAAGGTAATCAGTATCAGAATCAGAAAGACTTTATTGATCCCCAAAGGGAAATAGGATCAGTTGCAGTTGCTCGACTTGTCAAGAGAACAATTATTTAATAACAAATCTAAAAAGAAATAAGAAAGTATGTGCCTTAGAAAAAAAGAGTATGTGCATTCTGTATAAATATGTGCCCACACACACAGACACACACAAAGGAGTCTCATCAATAAATATATCAAATAGCACAAAATCTCACACAAAAATTGATCAAATTTTTACCATTGCATATCATACCTGTGGCAAGTATATTATATTATTTATTTATTTTTATTGCCTTTGAATTTTGTAACAATAATGTGCATTAATCCTACTTGTGCCTTAACTGTAACTGTAAAAAAAAGTTTGTGCATTCTGTCTAAATATGTGCATTACTCCTACAAAAATCACAACAATAAATGCAGAAGTAAGAAACTGAGCATACAAAACGTGACACTAACAAGCTTTCTTATGGTGGACCACCTGTTCCATGCTTTGCTTTGATCCCAGGCTGTAGATCCTCACAAGTGTAATAACAACACTATTCTAGCACATATCAGAGAACTCAACACACAGCCTTTCAGAGCTCATTTAAAACTGGCTCACTGATAGTCCAGTCTGTCAGCACTGAAAGCTGTGCATGTGCTGTGTGTTGTGGTGTGTGTTAGGCTTGACGAGGCCTGGCGTTGTCCTGTTGTCTGCTGTGTCATCCACATGTTTCTATATCAACACTTAATGTTGTCTTGTCAGTGTTGTCATGTCATTTTAGCTATATTAATGTTAACATTCTCATAAAGAGCAGGTGAATAGTGGGAGATGTGCAATAGCTGGCATGGACCGTCTGTTCATTTACTTATTACATATCTTATTTTTGTTCTGCGCTGAAACATTTATTATTATGCATTTATTTTAAGGTGCATGTCACTCTCTCTGTGTGTCTGTCCCTCAATCTTTCTCCCTCCTCTTGTGCACCCACCCACACACACACACACACACACACACACATATTGGTGGTTGATGTGATGTGGCCTTTTTGTTGTCCACAGTCAAACACAAATCAATAAAAATAGATTTGTCAAAAACCTTTTTTATATTGTTCAGAACATGCTGCTTTATATGAACATACTGAACATTCATGCAATTCATCACTCACTTTTTCAGTTTTCAACCAAACATGAAAAAGCTCATATGGTGTGATTGTCCCAAGCATGTTTCACAAAGTTTAAACTTGAATAAAACTAAGAACATGGACGTACAGAAAACTCCCAGGCGTACCTATAAAGAGGTTACAAGGTGAGTTGTCTCTTGTCATTTTTTCAATAAATCAAATGTTTGTGGCACTCCCACTTAAGTTCTCTTTTCCAGTGTCTTTTGGTGTGATGCTTTTGATATAAAAATGCCTTTTCACTGATAAATGACCTTTTTCATTTTATTATTACATGTAAATCTAAGTTCCCATGTTGCAGTGGGTATGCTGTTGGCATGCTAGCCCCAGTGTTGTGCTAAGTGCATTGAAACCTCATGTGGTGTGACACTGCATCATTTGGCAGCTCAGGTGGGGGGTTAGCAGACTTTGGATCAGTTGTTGCCACTCATCACACAGACATGAAGTCTTAAGCTGACATAACAGGAAAGACTGAGCTGCTTTTTAACACATTTAATCATTTATTGTTGCAATTCATGAAATCAATTCAAATGGAAACTAAAACGTTACATTTGTTATTTGAGGTTATTTGAAAAAAACAACAACTATAAGGGACTATCCACAGAAAAAGGGACTGAATGGATTCATACTTTTACAAACTGCTTTAATAATATTACTTATTGCGCAATTGATAAGTAATTAATAAGTAAATAATTAAGCAAGACCTACATTATTATTATTAAATTCTTATGCCTAAGAGAACATCCTTGTGTTTTACTATAGCTGGTGTGGTTAGCAGTCTCAGGTTGACTGTAGGAAGGACATGGTTTGGAAATGGCTAACTAGAGCTCACAGTGTTTTAATACATTCAAAGGTTTTCTGATATTTTACAAACTACTGAGCCAAGCAGTGCGCATATAGAATTCCATTTACATTGTGATTAGCCTATGCTGTGCGTCCTGCAAGTTGCTGTATGAAGTGCAGCACAGACAGTATGGAGCTGGCTGGGGATTTTTAATGTGGATTTTACTTCTTTGATTGACTGATCAGCTGATCAGCATGCTGGGGATGCACGCTCCAACTTCTTCACCATTCTGATGTATTAATATCAACAAATATGGTGGCCCAACTAATGGAAATTCCCAGGCTGCTTTTCGTGCCAAGTTCACCGCAGTACAATAGTACACATGATTTATTAGTAGATAATACAAATATATAGTACATATGGATATATATACAGTGAGTAGATTTGTGCAGACATAATGAGCTGTACAGGATTCTACAAACAATGCAGGGTAATAATAAATAGAATGGACTAAACACTAAAAGAAGTATCATTATGGTTGCTTCTCTAGGGAGAGGTGAGAGGGAGACCAAATCATGTGTGGGTGTACAGGATTTGAGCCTTGGGATAGCTGGTTAAGTATGGTGACAGCTCTTGGGGAAAAAGCTACTGAGGTGATGGGTGGTCATAATGAGCAAGAGCAGACTGTTTGGAATATGTGATTGTCTGGTTTGGCAGGGTTAGTGCCAATCCCTCCTGCTGTTTGCCCTAGGGTCACACAATTGTCCAATGTCTTTTTTCTCAATTACAGAACATCTCAAACTCAACATTAGTCTCATGTTCACAGTTCAAGTCTTGTTTTGATTCAAACAAGGAAAAAATAAAATCTGCCATTAGGATGAGATAATCACAAGTGCCCTTTGCTTGATGTTAGTGGCCTGCCTGATTCAGTCTTGTTTCAACATGTTTGTACTTGTTCTGAAAGTGAAACTGCATTGTGTGATATAGTCCAACAGTAAAATTCAGACTACATATACAAGGAAAATTTGTTTGCACTCTAAAATATCACTTCCTACAGATAGTAGAACTTCTATGATTTGAACTATCAAATATCAGGCCAATCTGATTTGGAATCTCAGCATTAAAGTTCTTTATAATGTCTTGTACTGTTCAGAGTTGAATTAGAGAACTGTTTCCAAAGGAAAATAGCACTTAAGAGAGATAGCAGACCGCCTCACACTACATGTGTGAAATGTTAATCTCGGTCATTTTTATACATATATCCCAGTTCTCTATCACCTGTCTCCTTGTTTCCTCATTTGCTGCCTCTTTTCTCTCTCCGTTTCCCTTTTGCTCCTTATCTACCAGCCTTTTCTTCTCAATCTCTGTCCTTGCCTCCTTCTGTCTTTTCTCTCAGTCGAAGCACAATGGTACATTTTCCTGTACAAGTGACCTGCTGCTATTTCATTGAGCCAGCGAGTTCAGTTCAGGAAAGGAGGTGGAATTAGCCTTCGTTCACAAAGAGATCCAACAATCAGACCTGGATCCAGTTCACACAATCTGGGATAAATCTCCCAACCACTGAGACACACACTGCCAACTGGGCAACTAGAGCCTGGCGGTTACCTCACAGCTGTACTCTGCAGTGTGTGTGTGTGTGTGTGTGTGTCTGCCTCTGTTTATTTTTAGAATTTAATATGAGATCATAAAAGACAAATAGCAACACAAAGCTACCAGAAGCCCTTTTCACACTTTCACACTGGGGTAGCTTAGCCCTTGGCTAAACTGTAGGGCCTAACCCAGGACTAACAGGTAGCCCGGGGTTACAGATTCACACTCAGCCTAGGGCTAACTAGGGTCTCGGCCCAGGACATAAGACAAAGATTTTTTCCACTTCTGAAAAGAGAATTCTTTTTTTATTTTGGGCTTTATTTTGGGCTTTTTAGAAGTGAACCTAAACATACATATATATCTGTATATCTGTATATCTATCTATCTATAGCTATACAAATCTATCTATCTATCTATGTATATCTATCTATCTATCTATGTATATCTATATATCTGTGTGTGTGTGTGTGTGTGTGTGTGTGTGCAGAAAAAAACATTTAAATTCCAATTTCTTATTTGGCCCAATTGATGAGTAGGATAAATCTAGGATAAATATACTTTGGGAAAACACTCATGGTGGAATGTGTCATTGAATTCATAGTGGTAGCTGGCCTTGCAAGACCTCACCAAGGTCCTCTGGGAGGTGAGTTTGCAGAGCATTAGGGATATGACCTCAGAATGACGTGTATTAAATTCAGTGAGGAAAAAGACACGGAGGAGTCAAGGCAGGTTGAGTCTATATATGAAAGTGATGTTTTTTTCAAGACCGATCCATACACTGCATGTTGTCAGGTCACACAAGGCAGTGAGATCTCCAGGATGTTGCTTTGTAGAGTAAATGTTGGACAAACTTTTTGAGACTGCAACTTGTCAAATGAAATCACTGTTTTTGAATTTATGAGATAAGTCAAACAATTCTATGGAAGACATTAGATGCTTACCTCCAAAAACCTAGCTACAAAGATGTTAGAAGCTTAGCGATGAATTGTAATGTAGTTGTAGAGACAGCAAACACCTCACGACTCTGAGATACAAAGTGCAATGAACTGACACGTATCTGACCTTTTGTTCGATTTTATTCATCAGAAGAAATTTAGCTAAAGTTAAACAGGATGTCGGAGCTCACAGCGTCACTAAAGAAGAAATCTTACTATTTACTGCATGCTGACTTCCAGTCAAACAATTCAGTGTTTTAGAGGAGGGAAAAAATGATTTTCACTTCTTGCAACACTTCTTAGAGTACCATTTCACACTGAAATTTATGAGAAATTATAGAGAATTTGAGTGTGAGGTTAAGTCTTTAGTGAAAACCTTGCCTGCCTTGACCAGTGGTTTCCAAAGTGTCCAGGGGTGCTGCAGAATCTGCTTGTTTCACATTATAATTTTTCCTCTCACTTAATAAACTTTACTTCATATAAACTTTATTTTTTTACATTTACAATGTTGTTCATAAGTAAATAAAACAGAAACACTGATCAGAATTAAAAATATTAAATTGATTGTCAAGAACAAGACGCAAACATGGCTGTCAGTGGAGCAAGACCTGTGGGTGGCGCTGTCTGTCTCCGCCCGCTTAAAGAGGCTCCCAAAAGCAGACGCCTGTGTCCCAGCCATGTGCCCAACAGAGGTTTTGTTTCATTTTGTCTTTCTCTCCATTTCCCTAATGCTGTTTAAACTGATCATTATTGTGGTTATTATTCTTAAGTTATTATTTCTTAAGGTTTTTAGTTACCTATTTGGTCCAAATGTAAAATAATAATAACTCAGAATGATGGCTGAAATGAGAATTTCATTTTTACAAAGGTATTATTTTCAGCCAAAACAAGTAGCCGACTTATTATTCCTAATATTTTATTCATCATTAATTTTCAGTGAAATGGTGTTTAAGTTTTTATAGTCTTATTTTTATTTCCCAGTTTTATCAATTATATATGACTATTTGTTCAATGGATTTGATTTCTGATTGAAATTGTCATTGTCAAATGATCAGTTTTAAATACACATTTTCAAACCAATTTATGGCATATTGTTTTTACTTTAAGCTCCGAGGCGTTTTTTAAAATTTTCAAAGAGTTGGGGTGCCTTGAGTTCGGGGGATTTTTTCAGGGGTGCCTTGGTTACCACTGGCCTAGACAATCAGAAACTAGAACTGTTAGCCTCCAGCCACTGAAGTGGACGCAGCTAAGATTCTTAAAAATAACCACCTAAATCTAAGATTCATTTGACAAGTGTTGCTCTCTGAAACTAAAATGTACATACAATTACCAAGCGCACTCAGATGATAGTGCTCAAATTACTGAATATCTGCTGTTATCAACATCCAGAAAGGTCCAGTGACTTAACTGTCACTATCACTCCACACCAGAGGAGCAGCAGCCACCACAGAGACTGAGTAGATTGCCTGAGTTTGCTGTCCTTTTCTTCACAGGACTGCATGTTGGAGGACAAAAATAACATCTTTCCTTCACTCCGGTATTCTAGCTCCAGTCAACCTATGGAGTGGTAATGGCAGTTAGAGTATGGATCAGGTCGCATTTTTTGTTCAAACCTGACCTGAGATGGGAGCATAGTAACCGAGCCTGACCAGTACCTGACAGACATTCTTTTTTGTGTGTCTGAACCCAACCTGAGCCTGAGATTTTTTTTTGTCCTCCATTACTAGCTTCCATTTACCACCTGATGCAGCCTATGTGTTGCCTTCATGTAGTCATGCTCCAGCACTATACAGGACGTTGGCCAAAACAGACAATAGGTCCATCCTTTTCATTTATTTTACACCACAGTTTCACTAAAATACTGCCGACGTGACCGAACCTGACCTGAACCTGTACATAATTTCTGTATTTTTGTCTTAACCCCACTCAACCTGTCAGGTTCCAACGGACTCATCTATATATATATAGTTTAAGACCACAGCCTTTAAAAGCCCAAATCTTCGACAAATGTGGATTCAGTGTCATTTTCTGTCAGGTATCCACACTGTCATGACCTCCTGATGGCAAAGGCAAAAAAGCTTTCTGTCTTTGAACATGGTCGGATTGTTGAGCTGCATAAGCAAGGCCTCTCGCAGCGTGCCATTGCTGCTGAGGTTGGACGCAGTAAGACAGTCATTTTAAACTTCTTAAAAGATCCTGAGGGTTATGGAACAAAAAAGTCAAGTGGTAGACCCAATATCATTCCACTGCCATTCGTGCGCGGTCCGGAATGTCTCACAGACCGAAAGAAAGCAAATAACACAAGCTGCCAGGGGTCCGTTTCACAAAGCAGGTTTAGTGAAAACTCTGAGTCTGTTAACCCTGAAATGAGGGAAACTCATTCAACAGAGAAAGAGGGGTAACTCTAGCCTGTTTCACAGAGGGAGGTAACTTAAGCTCTCGGTCAGTTACCGCAGTAACAGGCTCTATGAAACTAACCTGGTCGGGACCAGGTTTTTCTCATGAAACCTCGAGTTTCTCTCTGTGTCCGCCCTCTTTCAGCCACACACGGTATTTAACTTCCTCATTCATTCAGTCAGCAGGCGAGTTTTGGCGTGGCGTATTAGTTCTGCTGTCTGTTATTTAAAAAAAAAAAAACTAAAAACGGTCAGTATGCCTTTATTAGAAGTCCATTAGTAGTTAGGTGGCGATTTTTTTTTCACGAACATGGCCTGTCCTTTCGACAGCGATGCCGTGGATGAAGGTGCAGTGTTACTAGAATACGAGAATTAAATATTCGTCTGGAGATGGTTATAAGACTGTGCATGAGATTACCTTTTGAACCATGTTTTTATATTTCATCTTAAGCTGCTGCCAAGTGCGCTTCTCCCCTGCGGAATTGCACCTAAATGAAATAAATTAATAGGCTACCATTCAAGCAGTTTTCCCCTTTAATATTATTGTGATTTCAACAGACTACATTTAAACTTACACACTGACCCGAGCAGCAATGTTCTCCCACACCGTCTCCCTTTCCTTTGCTGCTGCAGCGGTGTTGCACTTTTTTTTTTTTTTTTTTTTTAAACATGTTCAAATTTGCTGTATGAATGCATTAAGATTTCCAATTCAGCTGGGGTAAAAAACGCAGCCCGACGCTTCCCCGTTGCCATGGTGACTCGTCAACTCGGTGCTCCATTGACGCTGTCTTTTT
>OMLB01053192.1:0-12467 GCA_900302555.1 Myripristis jacobus
CGCGTCTGTCCGCTCTATCAGCAGTTCTGTCCGATGGAGAGGGACGTGGAGAACATGAGCCCCGCCGTCTATTCCCTCACGGTAGGATAACCATATATTTAGCTTTGAGGGAGGAATAAAAAAATCAGAGCAATCATGTGTCGGTGAAAAAGTCTGCTCAGGTGTGTTGAAGAAATAATTACATAAAATAATATTTGGTCTAACTTTGAGATGTGTCCCTTCATGATCCTGCTCTCAGGCGTTTCAAGGCTTAAAAATCATTTTTCCTCACCTTTGCCTACATCTTCCAGTCATGGCTGAACCAGAATAATTGCTGAAATCAGTATGACATCAAAGCCAGTGGGATTTCATGGAGCATCACTAACATGACACACACGCACCACTCACATGAAGCTCAACGCAAATGCACTGCACACGCACTCATGCGTGTACATGTGTGCACACACGCACACACACACACACTGCAGATCAGTCCTCAGTCCTATGAGACCCATTAAACAGTGTTAGGACAGTTTTATGAGATTGTGGACTCTATGTCCTTTCACTGTTTGACAGTCATGAAGGCCACCCAGTTAATCCCATAAACAGTGAATGAGATCTAGGCTACAGTTCCGCTTGGGATTTCAGTGTGAAATCTGACATTTGATCATAATAGCGGGACTTTATAAGATCACATAGCATTGTGGCTAAAGTTAGTCTGAACATTATCTGCAGGTATCTTCTGTTTCTGGATTCTTGTATTCATTCATGCCGATGGTACTTTTTTTCAATTCTTCTTTTGGTCTTTTTCTCCAATTCATATTTCTGATACGCATATTGTAGCTAGAACTTAAGCTGCAGTTCAAGCCGGACTGTTGCTGCCGCGGATCCGACTCAGAGGATGAGTGGATCTTTGGCATGATGGAGTGTTTAAAGAATGCACTGAAATGACAAGAAAGAAATCATATCTTTAGCTGCGGTGATCTGATCTGCCTCTCATGCTGATGCCCTCCTGCCTGGGCAGGATTCAGACACCATGTCGATGGGGTTCTTTCCCACTAACAGTGACCAATTTTGTTTTTCCATGACGCTTCATTTCTGTTTAGCTGACCGCCACAGTTGTCAGTTTGCATTCCTGCAGCAGGCACTGTGGCATATTCCCATGGTGTCAGGGCTCCCAGTGGATTGCATGTTGTGGAGTAGCTATTATGCATAGAAATTACTGATATTATATCCAAGAGACTGTGCTCGTAGGGCAGTGTTTGTGTCTGTCAGTGTGTCTCTCATGAAAGTGAGATATCCTCTTTCAGTGAGATGAAGCTGGATAAATGCAGGCTAAATAAAGAGTAGAGTAAATAAGATAAGTTTGGGATTTTTTTTTTTTTTTTTTATTTTGCTGGATTTAATTTGTGTAAGGAATCTGAGTAATCTCATACTGTTTATCCACTGGAAGTCATTATCATCTATGAGGTACAGATCATCCTTATATCAGCCCCTGCTCAAAGAGGCACTATGTGTGTAAAACCAGTTGTATAAACAGAAGGATGTTTCAGCCCTCATAAAGTGTGTGCGTGTTTGAGAAAGAGAGAGGGAGAATTAAAGAGAGAAGGTGAAATAGTCTCGTTGGCATCTCACTGCAACTTCCCAGGCTGCTGCTTGGCTTGGTTTGAAATACCTGCTTTAAAATGTCTCATCAAATAACTGGAAATAAGCCTAATTCAGAGACTGGGAATTTGAATTAAAGACTGTAACTTCAAGTGTTGTATATATTATGTGGTTAGTGTTGTTCATGAATTGAATCTCATGTGTCTACTCTCCCAGGTTGTGTCCGGTCAGAACGTGTGTCCGGGCAACAGCGCGGGCAGTCCCTGCATCGAGGTTGACGTTCTGGGCATGCCCATTGACAGCTGCCACTTCCGCACGAAGCCCATCCACCGCAACACCCTCAACCCCATGTGGAACGAGCACTTTC
Source organism: Myripristis jacobus (assembly GCA_900302555.1). Classification (NCBI taxonomy): domain Eukaryota; kingdom Metazoa; phylum Chordata; class Actinopteri; order Holocentriformes; family Holocentridae; genus Myripristis; species Myripristis jacobus. The sequence goes on from OMLB01053192.1 coordinate 1,952, forward strand.
AGTTCACTGTGCACTTTGAGGACATGTGCTTCCTGCGGATTGCCGTGGTGGAGAACAACAGCTCTCAGACCACAGCCCAGAGAACCCTGCCTCTGAAGGCCCTCAAGCCAGGTAGAAGCCAAGTGCACAGGGCTTCATAAAGTATAGAAATAGTTTATGCATACTGTATAGTCTAAATACATTTGTTGGTGTACGTGTGGTTCTTTTTTATTTATTTTTTAAATTTTTTTCTCAGGTTACAGGCATGTCCAGTTGAGAACGCAGCATAACGAGCCGCTGGAGGTGTCCAGTTTATTTATCTACAGCCGCAGGACAGAGGAGGGCTCTACAGGGGGCACTATTCCCGCATCCATGGTAAGACCTACAGAAGTTCTGGGTTTGTGTAAGTTGGGGATCGTTTGGTTGCCAGTTCTATCTTACTCACGGTCCCGGCTTTCTTAATATTTTGTGCATAAAATATTTTGTGCATGAAAAGTGCTTTCTCACCTTTTCCTTTGTCAAATTGGCGTTACATGTATGCATTCTTTCCATCGCCCTCTCCCAGATTTTCTGAACATCTTCTTTATATACTGTCTAATACAGAGCTCTTACAGTAGCTCTCTGTCTCATAACCCTCCCACTCTCTTCATAGCTGTTCAGTTCAGAGGAGAAGCGAGCGTCCCAGCAGCACAAAGTGACGGTGCATGGCGCTCCGGGACCAGAACCCTTCACTGTGGTCTGTGTTACAGAGCAGACCACCACCAAACAGCTGCTGGATACGGTTAGTAATTCAGAAATGAGATTTTAAAATAAACCCACCAATACAGTAGATCCATGAATTACTCAAATCTACGCTTTCCCTCTCCCCCTTCCAATAGATCACAGCCACCAATGGAAATCCATCAGAGTACTTCCTGTGTGAGGAGAAGCTTCCTCTGTCGAAGGAGCGCAGCGAGGTGAAGCGCTGCGCTCAGCATCGCCCCCTAGCACCCGAGGAGGAGGTGGTCAGGCTGGTCGAGAGCTGGAACACCGAGGAGGGATGTGTAGGAAGGATCTGTCTCAAAACAAGAGAGGAGGTACACACAAGAAGCACAGATTATTTTGTCAAGCGGGGTAGATGCACCAACTTTGAAATTTATCTCCAGGTAGATGTGTTGCAAAGACCTGCCTCAGTATAAAAGAGGCGAGATAAGCAAGGGTTTTATTAACGGGGTTGAAAGCAGCAATTTATTTATTTGACAGTCTCTGACAGTTTAATCTTGAAAGGCAGTCCTGTTCAACAGAAGTCTCAATATCCTCTTATTAATCTATATCCATCAACCCAAATGCATTTTCCCCACCTAGAACGTGCTTTCTTTTTGGTGTTCATTTAACAGACCATGGCTCCCTCTTGTGGTCTTCTTGTCACAATATATACTTCATAGAGATAATAAAGCAGTTCCAAAACCAAAGTACATGAGTAATTCCAAAAATATTGTATTCAGGGGTAGACAGTGTATGGATATTAGCTGGGTCTGTACTGCAGGGGCAAGGTTTCATGCCTCTGATTTCCTAAAAAAGCAGATCAGTGCACTCCTCTCTGTTTATACTCTCGATTTCATTACAGATTCTTACGGTGATTATCTGGTTTTATTGCGACAGAACTTTAATGAGAAGAACACGGTGGTGGAGCGGGAAGAGGAGGTGACTGTGGGAGGTAGAGAAGGAGGAGGAGGAGGAGGAGGAGGAGGGGGAGGAGGAGAGGACGACATGTTCTTCGTCCAGGTCCATGACGTGTCTCCAGAACAGCCTCACACCGTGATCAAGGCCCCGCGCTACAGCACCGCTCAGGATATCATACAGCAGGTGAGGAGAGGAGAGGCAACAGTTTTTCATTTATCTGTAACTGTCAAGTCTGCTATACATTTATAGTCGCATTCATAATCACTGTAGGGAAGGAACATTTACCAGTTTTATTGTAAAATTGTGATTAAAAAAAAATCCAATGTCTAGTTATGCAGTTTCACATTTCAACTATCACAATAATGGTTTTGTTTTTAAAAAGTCACGGTTTTTGCGTTACATATTGTCAAGCATCAACCAGTCGAGTCGAGAAAGTTACAAAATTAGCTATAACATTTTCCACCCTCTTGTTCCCACTCGTGGGTGTTTGTAATTGTATTCTAGGATCTTTGGTCAAAGGTATTATGCTGCTTTCAATGGAAATGTGTATAAAATGATGCACAAGACTTCAAGACATTTTTTTTCCATCTGATGCAGTGAAACAACAATAAACAGTGATGCCTTCAGTTTGAATATTTTTCTCAGTATAAACATGCTTTGATGAAGCTTTGAATTGAGCAGTCACACAGTGTGAGAGTGACACTGTTGTACTAAAAAAGGGGGCAATCAGAGTTCAAGATGTTGAATTTGCTTAATCCATTTCTCTGACTCTCTTTTGATCAGACTCTGTCAAAGGCCAAATATTCTGTCACCATCCTGTCTAATCCCAACCCCTGTGACTACGTCCTGATGGAGGAAGTGAGCAAGGAGGCGGGCTCTAAGAAGTCCTCCGCCGCCAAGCCCCTTCAGCGTGTCCTGTTGGATCATGAGTGTGTCTATCAAGTCCAGAGCCGCTGGAGGGGGGCGGGAAAATTCATCCTTAAACTCAAGGAACAGGTAGCTCTTCCTGTGCTTTGCAACACTAGAGACGTGTAACCGTGTAAAAACACAAGCATTTGAGTGCATCTTTCTTCACCGCTGCAATTGCAATGGACATTCATGACTTAACTGACTTGCAGCTGGAGCAATAACACCTTGACAACTATATATACTGCTATCTACTCTTATGTTACACTTATGATACCACATGGGATGTGCTCCTACACACACTGGACAGTGATGTTTTGTATCTGCTGGCTGTAACTCTGTTGTGGACAATTTCTAAGATATGTTGCGGTTTCACATCTCAGTAACTTCTTTTAACACCTCCATATGTGGCTTGTATGTGCTTTTAGCTTGCTCTGTTGTTGGTTTCCCATTTTCTAACACCTTGTATGGCTTGTATGTGCTTTTGCTGCTACTTATGTCTGTATATATTTTACTATGGCTGCTTCTCAGTGTTTGTTTTTGTATTGTGTTTATTTTTGTATGCTAAATCTTGTCTTAGTTGCCATCTTGCTTTAACATCTTTATGTGTTATATATATATATAGAGTATTTATGTTATTTTATTTATTACTTTTTTAATCCATTAATCCTGTCAATCCTGTCAAAATGCCTTTTGCATTTTTGCCCTGCCCTCTCTGTAACTAACCCTGTGTTGCTAACTGGCCTGACTCATTGAATAAAGGCTAAGTACAATCTTAGATTTCATGTACATTTTTAGTGTTTGTGCATTTCCATCATGTGCAAGTATTTGTATTTGCAGGTGGTGCGGGAGGATAAAAAGAAAGGCATCTCATTTGCCAGCGAGCTGAAGAAGCTGACCAGCCGCAGCCGCAGTGTGTCGAGTGGCGGCGGCGTAAGCCAATCGGTGACGCTGTGCCACGATGGGCCGGCCCACAGTAAGGATGAGAGGGCTGCATGCTGTGTGGCTCTGACAGAGATCCAGGAGTGAGACTCTCACATTGCCTGCTGTGTGTGCATGGAAAGGCAACAGAGGTACTGTATCAACCAGATACAGAAAACTAGAAATCATTTTAGTAACCGAGTACTTCCTCTGTTTTTGTGATCCTAAACTTTTACTTAACATGAGTATGAAGTAGAGAAGCAGACAAATAAAGGCATGATGTGTTGAATCAACTCTATACATAGTCTGTGTCAGCAGGTTGTGTGTTGTATAGAGAGATGTTTTTGAGATGTGATGTAACTGATGTCAGTGATTTCCTTGCACTGTGGCAGTAATTTATCTTGGTTATAATTATGTGGTGTAATTTCACTGATCTAATACCTACATCTTCCTTTTCATTAATCTCTTTAACCCTTCTCTCTCTCTCTCTCCCACACACACACACGCAGCAGACTCTGTTTCTGGTTATACACATCTGTTACATTATCATTAACAAGCAGTAATGTCCTTTGCAGGGTATCTGTCTGCAGGTCTGAAGGCGTGGGTGGCAGAGGGCAGAGTTGGGGCAGGACGGCTCCTCCTGGCCCCCTCTGGGGTGCAGCAACACCAACTCCAACGTTACCATCCTCCAACCTCCTCTCTCAACCCCTTGACCTGTAAACTTCACCTCCTCAGGAACTGGAAGATCCACAAATGAAATCCAGAGGGAGGGACGCTCATCTTGACCACTTCTAAACTAGGAGGATTCCTCCCTTTCCAAAAGAGGCAAGGTGTTTCAGAAAGGGTCCTGTGCATTTTGGAGTTTTGTTAAACGCTCCACTCCGACTCTAGACGGAGTCTCATCCTGTCTCCTGTTGGCTGTGTAAGTGGCAGACAGGATCAGCCCCAAGCCCCACTGGCTGGCCAAGTGTGGGACAAGGTTCAGCCCAAGTCCCATTTATTGGTTAGGTGACAGACATTCAGCCGCTTTGCTTGGCAGAATGGTGGACAGGAGTTTGACTCAATCAGTTTTTCTGATTGGTAGAGTGACGGGACATTTGTCACAGGACGTTCCACCTAGCCCCCCCAACCAGACCAGTGATAGCTACATGGGAAGGTACTGTAGCTCCAGCTCCTCTTGGTTTATTGGGTTTTTGGAACCGGGGGTAGCTGATTTTATTGAAATCCTGAGGGATGTGATCAAGGTTAAAACAGAAGAAAATATTTCCCTTTTATTAGTGAATTGTGCCTGCATAATAATTTCTCTGAGTCACATTGGATGGATGAAGAAAAGTAGGTTTGCTTCCACATGTGCCATTTTGTATCTTCAACATCAAGTGGAAGCAGCAAATTGGTTTTGTGAACCAGAATCTCTTGTGTGTCAAACATGTCATCATTGTCCAAGGACAATTCACAAGCAGGAGAGAAGAGTTGGTCTATGCCCAGGCGCAGGCTACAGTACACTATTAGATGTATATATCATGTATTTGATTCAAAGCACATGTCTAAGGACATTTTAACTACAGTGCTCCCTTTCCCTAGTATGATAAAAAGGAAACCCATGACAGATGGAGGGATATCCTCTCTCCTGCAAGGAAAATGGAGGCAGTGGAAGGAGAGATGTAGGAGAACAGAGGGGCAGAGGGCATTGTGATGGAGGCTGACAAGCTGGCTTGTTGAATTCTGTTGGTAACGTTCCAGTTTCACAGTGCTGTAAGGGCAGCTGTTTGGGTATTTTAGGTGGACTACACTCCCAGAATGAGGCGGCATGGTCAGGCAATCTGTTTCCTGCCATAGATTTCTTCACAGTTGAAGCAGCATGCTGAAGCAACTCCCTAGACACTACTGTCCATCACTATTGTCCATCAGTTACCCAAATGGCCGTCCTCTCTGCTCCAGAGGTAATGATACCTGGGCAGCATTTTAAGGCAATGTGCAATATTACTTTGAGCAGGGATGGGGATTGGCAACTGGGGAGCATTATTTTTTCTCATACTTCTTGGGAAAATTACTTCTCTGTGTTGCCTGAAAGTATTGCTTACTTTAACACAGCCTTTAAATTTCAATAATGGTGTAGCTGTATCTCTGAGGATGACTTGGGTCTGTTTTCACAAAAGTGCTGCTATCATCATTCAGAAGTGACTAGAAGGGAGGTGAACAGTTTAAAATCTTTAAGGAGTAACTCAACACTAACTCACATACTCTAGGGTGTAAAACAGCTGCTGCACTGCCTTCTAGGGGTTGGGGGTGGTAAGAAGTGCCACATGCCTGTAAGTTTCAGCCACTAGAGGGCAGTGCTGCACATGTTTTCTGCTGGTGTTGACTTCCTCTTTAAATAAATAACATGCACCTTGTTAACTGAAGGTTTCAGGCCTTATTTCCCTGCCTGTCATCCACCATGTTAAATATAACTACAATTTTAATATAACTACATTTTTAATATCAATTTTAGGGGAATTTACAAATGTAAAAACTTTCCCCACAATGTGATGAGGGCCTGGGGAAGAAAAACTGACCAAAATACTAAAACGTCCAATACCTGATAATGAAACAAAGCTGATTTATACCCCAGAATCCTTTTGAGAAAAACAGCCTTGTCTTCCTCAAACAGTTGTTTGCACATTGTCTTTTCTTTTTTTTTCTGTATTGTTCAATGTTTTTATGTCACTGCCCATTTTATGATGGAGACTTGATTGTTTTGATGAGATGGTCAAATGACATTTTTATTTATGATCATCATTTTTATCATTTTTAAATTTAACCCCAATTCAAAATCATTTTTTAAATAAATGTATTTTAAGAGTATTTGTGCAAGTTCAACAAGACATGCAGTCCAAGTTCACACTTGGATTCCGCTTCTCAAAATCATCTACAAGACACAGGATCTAAGTCTGGTAACCTCTACTGTTTTTACTGTTGGATTTTAAATGCAACAGCTTTATAGTTCCACTTATATTGATTGATTGTCATTGAAATGGCAGATTTTAGTCTTCTCTTTATTTTAACTTGTGGCCTTAATTTTACTGAAATTTGATTCTTTTCAAGGCCACTTTCCCCCATTTTATTTGTAAAACATACCATATTGTTTTATTGTTTATTGTTTTATCTTGGTTATGTTTGGCTTCTCAATCCTTTTTTTTTTCTTTAAAGAGTGACTCAACACCAGCAGAAACCTTGCTGCACTGCCCTCTAGGGGTTGAAACTTCCAGGCATGTTGCAGGTATTATTAGCAGTGTTGTGTTACCCTTTAAAACACACCTACATACATATTTTGGGCATTTTCAATCAGCAGTGGTTAGACTTTCCACTTGCCATCTTTGATCCACAAGGAACCCGCTTATCTCATCATACTGTAACGGTAAAAATGTTTCTGCAGAAAGGCTGCCACAGAAACAAGCTGGGTTAAGAACATGTTTTGCTGTATAAAGGTATAAATTTGTCTATTTTTTAACCCACATTCCAAAATAACTATTGGCAGAATATGTAATTCAGTGCTGAGAGAAGCCTTGTGAAGCTGCGCAGACTTTGAACACTTCCCTTTAGGGCTGAGGGCACAAGGTGTGTGCTCTTTTATTTCAGCTACATTAACTGAGAATAATTGTGGCCGGTGGGGTACACTTCACATGCTCATGTAAGGTTTTGGCCTTTCTTCTTCATTTATCAGCTAATGAAATATTGTGGAGTACCTAGTAATGAAATTGGAGTTTTAGTGCAATAGCAAGGTACTATCTTTTCATCCCTTTTTGCTTTCATTGTCCAGATCTCCGTTAGGATGTCACTGAAAAATTTTCTACCCATGCTATTTTTTTTTTTTTTTTTTTTTAAATCAGTTGTTGATCGAGGGCTTCTGCCAGGGATGGACAACCAGGATAGTCGTCCTGGGCCTTAACTATGGTGGGGAGAGAAGCAAAGTTTCACTACAAAAAGATAAACTTCTAACTTTGCAGGGCTTATGATGCTAAGTTTCTCCTCAAAGCCTGGAAATGTGTTTGTGAAAATCGATGCCATTCAGTCCCGGGTTTTCCACAAGTATCCAAACACAGATTGTCTTTTCCCCTCGGTAAAGCAGTGAACGCAATTTGGCTGGTAGGTACTATAGGTACACTGTGATCCTTGTATCCAATACAATCATCTGTTACAATGGGTAATAATTAGCTGAAAGATGGGGAGATGCAGTTTTGCCAAGTGAAGATGTGTGAAACTCTGCAGACCGGTAAATAAACACAACTACAGTGCTTGGGCATATTAGCTATGACGATTGAATGAAATCCATGCTGGCTTTACACAGGAAGGGATATTTTCAGTTACAGTGTAAATCTGCCGTCGATAGGTGAAAGCTTCAAATGGACACATTTGTACAATACCACATCTTCTAGTCTTTCTGACAGAGCTGTGTTCTTCATTTCCCTCTTTCAAACCTCTAGACCTCATTTCTGAATGTAACATTTCTTATTTGTGTTGAACCTGAGCGACATATGTGTTTCGATGTTATTTATTTCAATGTGAAGCCCTGGTTGGCTGCTGTTATCTGTTATTGTAGTGTATGTGTAGCTTCCTGTAAGTAGTCCAACTGTTTAAAATATGTTTTTGTGTGTGTGTGTGTGTACATGTAATTTATTGGAGTTTGTGAGAGAGGAGAACCCTCCACCATCCTAACTTTACTCAACTTAACATTTGCTGAAGTATGTAAAGAAATATTTTACTTAATGTGTAAAATGTCCAGTCTAGTGTACAGTGTGTATTTCTGGCATGCTGTTGTGCTGTACACCACAGCGTCCTCTAATACATTTTCTTTTTTGTGAGTCGTCGTACACAGATGCTGACAATTTGAAACCTTTTGTTAAAATACTTTGTCGCCAAGTTAAGATTTTGGTGTATTCCTTTTATCCATTGAATATAATATCCAAGTGAACTGAATGTGGACTGTGTTTCATCTTTAGCGCTTGGTTATTTCCATAAGGTGAATGTGTACTCTTTAGCATCCACTGTCCACTTCCTGTTATGATGTGGCTGTCAAGTGAACATTCATCTAATTACTTGAATTTGTAAATGGATGATTGGTGGATTTGTCATATGTCAAGATCACAATAAATACAAATAGTTAACACTGTCGCTTCACTGAGAGGTTTAGTCATGGAGTTTTAGACCTGGCATAAAGGCTCTCTCATTTTTTTGGTGTATTTTGTTCTAAAAAGAGTTCCTTAACAGACAGAATATGTCCTATTTTTATTTTCTTTCTTTTGTTATATTTGTCTTTATTCATAGACGGCACAGATGGGAACAGGCAGGAATGTCACACAGCTGCTCCTTCCTTTTCACCTTGTGTGTGAATGACACCATGTGGCCATGTTGGTGTGCTGCTAAAGGAAAAGATGAGCAGATTTATATATTTTTGCCAGCAATGTGTGGCTGTAGCGTCACACTTCTTCAGCTCAGATTGACATTACAGAAAAATTTATTTGTGTTAAGATTGTTTACATGATGGCCCATAATGAGGCACCATTGTTTTTGGTGGCGATTTCGCCCCTTTGAGCATCGCTCAAGCCACTTCGTCAAGTAATCAAATCTTTCTCGCCTGTGTAAATCCAGTTGGAGATTAATGAAGCGAACTCCGTCTGCCATCTCCAGCCATAAAACAGAGTGGATTCAGGAATCAGTGACATAATCAGCTCATTTAGCTGAATCAATATCACGGGCTTAGATGTGCCCTTTCTTCCAGAAACTGTTGGAAATATTACTCGGGGACACAGACCACTAATTCTGGATAATAAGAACTGCTCGGTTTCAAATATTACCACAGGTGCAGCACCCTTTGTCGAGATCCTTAATACAAAATCATACAGTCATCAAATTAAATGAGGGTTTTTAAAACCTGATAATTCCCCAGCTTAATGGTTCAGTTGCTTCAGAGTTAATAAAACAATTCACTGTAATGTGGGTCACAATTAAAAAGTTTTCCCACCTTTATAGTGAAGAACTTCGAGGAGGGAAAAAGATCCATGTGGCCTGTGAAGTTCCTCTTGGGGGGAGGAGGGGGGGATCCAGGTTAATTAGGGAATTAGAGGTAATGTGCTCATCTGTCTTAATAAACTCTGTTGATGTGCTCTTGAGCAATGCCCTTAACCTCCATCTGTTGCGGTGCAGGACAGCAGAGGACTGGGGTGCACTGGCTGCTAGGTCCCAGATGTGAGTGTGTGTATCCATGTAGGTGTGTATACACACTTGGCAAACCTTTCATGGACAAATACAAAAAAAATAACATATACAAGGATTCATATGCAATGGGAAATTATGCTATTATTTAGTACTAAGGTAAAATATCTATATATATCAGGGCTACCTTTATAATGCTTAGCAGAGTCTCCAGAGTCTTCTCCATTTCCCTTTTGTGACTGATGTGGATTTAACATGTGATTTCAACAAAGAATCATAAATCATGCTAAATTCTTCTATTATGTACCAACTGCCTTCCTCAACACAGACTAGAGGAAATATAATTATGGCCAAAGATAAAAGCCACTGATTTAGAAATAAAAGGATGAGAAATGCATGTTTTGGTGACCAGATTTTTGAAAGGAGCAACTCCGGAGCCCTTAGTGGCTCACAGGCTGCCCCCACCACACACACACACACACCTGTAACAACCTCTTATCAGACAAAGAAACTAAAACTTCATAAACACGCACTGCAAGTTATAATAATTACCTTTTTTTTGGGATAAAGCAATAGCGAGATTCCCTGGCTGTGGTTGAGATCAGATCACCCAAAACGGATTGTAGACAAGTGATAGGACAGTCTTTTATTTGGATAAAGGCTGCCACTTGAGAAGAATAAAAAGGCAAGTTATAACAATACAAGACTTCATGTGTTGATGTTACAAGTCAGGCAAATTCAAGATGAGTTGCACCGATAAGCCATAATACTGAATGAAACGAGTGCAGTTCCACAGAGAGACGCCAGTCATTTAAAGGGCCATGAAAAGTTCATATATTTTTCTCCACGTCGGTTC
>OMLB01053198.1:9585-26295 GCA_900302555.1 Myripristis jacobus
TTTTGCTCAACTTTTTTTTTTTTTTTTTGTGAAGGGAATGGATGACCTGCAGGTGAGGGCAGCAGCTACAGACATCTTCTCTTACCTGGTGGAGTTCAGCCCGTCCATGGTCAGGGAGTTTGTCATGCAGGAGCCACAACAGACCGATGACGTAAGCATCTTAACATCACTGTAAACAAGCACACTTTCAAGACTGGACTTAAAAAAGCTACCTGAAACCAAACTGCTGTTGTAGCATGGTGTTAGTGTAACTCAGAAAATCATTGAATAAGTTACCAGTTAGAAACTCACAAGCTACTTCCTGGTGTGTGAGGCTGGAGTGTACACCAGCCTCACATTGGTGATGCTTGTTGGCTTCTGCTGCACTACTTTCTGTCTGACCACATGCAGTATTTTTATTCTGGATGGATTTTATGGTTTTGCTAAGCTTTAACAGTGCATGTTTAAGCACTGCTCAAAGCAAAAAGTGTTGCACATAAATGAACATGCAGATTTTATAAAGGTGTTCGTCTTAAGCGCCATAATAATAGAAATGTAAGGGCTTTGTCATTGTGTGTGTTTGTTTGTGTTTGCTTATTTTACTTACGGTTTGCCCCCATGATGCTGTGTGCTTTGAAAGACCGACAAAGTAATAACTATTAACTCCATCTTGCATTCTGTATCTGTGTTTAATGTTGGTCCCAGGATGTCCTGTTGATCAACGTGGTGATCAAGCAGATGATTTGTGACTCAGACCCCGAGTTAGGAGGGGCTGTCCAGCTCATGGGCCTGCTCAGGACACTCATTGACCCCGAGAACATGCTGGCTCCCACCAATGTCAGTAGGACCAAAACACCATCACACACAGACTTAACATTTGGCACACTCATGTTCCTCAAATGTTGATTTCTAGTGCACTAGGAACGAAATCTGCTTTTCCGTGGTTAGGTTGGGATGAACCCCCAGTCAAGCTTGTTTGGTTAAAGTGATGATTCAGATTCTTACATAATACAGTGGTATTTGTTGGTGTATACAAGTGTAATACAGCCACCAAATTTATCTATTAAATTGTTCCCTGTCACAAGAACAAGAGTTTGACTGGGTGTAAATTGCTCCAAAATGAATGAAATAGATACAGACTGGGAAACGATGCAATTTCGAGAGGCGGCACAAAGTTGCACAATACAGACGTGTTGTGCATTCCTAAAAAGGAGAAATTTCAGCTTTTTGTTGCCTCTCAGAATCATACTGTTTCCTGGTCCGTATTTGCTGCATTCATTTTAGAGCAGTACACTCCTGGTGAGACTGTTATTCTCGTGACAGGGTAGGAGTTAATCAACCAAACTTTACAGATGTATTACACTCGCACAGACCAACAAATACCACTATATATACTGACAACAAATTGGCCATGTGGCTCCCTACTCGCCTGTTTTTCTAAGAGCATCACTGGCTTCATGGAGAGTATTCTGTGGTGTGAGGAGTTTTCCCACTCTTGCTTCATCATCCATGACATTTATTGTTGCAGTGTAATTGTTATTCATGCAGCCCTCAACACTTTTCTGCCCCCATGGTTGTGATTCATACCTCCGCTGAGAATTTTTAATGGAGACCATCCCACAAATTAAAATTTAAGTGAAGTGATACTAAGGAATAGGGCTTGGATTTGTATAACTTTGTTGAATCTGTCAGTTCATATATCCAATCATACTGATCCTTTCATCGATACAGATTTATCTGGCTTAAAATTCTGTTTTCTCAAAATCATCCTGACTACTAGGCATGCTGTGACCAAGTAATAAATTGCCAGCCCCTTGTTGTACACACCAGTACCACTTATGTTTTACACTTTTGCAATGATATTTGTCCCTTTTCAGAAAACAGAGAAGACAGAATTCCTGAGTTTCTTCTACAAGTACTGCATGCATGTCCTGACTGCCCCGTTACTGGCCAACACTGCCCATGACAAGAGTTCTAAAGGTGAACTGAACTTTGCTTTAATCTGGAATTTTATTACTTTTTTATCTTTGCTATCACAGTAACATAGTGAAATCCCAGCATTAATAAACTAAAATAATTGAATTTATCTTAAAAATATATAAATGACTGCACATCCATACATAAATTAGTTAATTGAATTAAAATTGGTGCTGGGAGTATCAGATTGTGAAATAAATTTGACTAAGGCTGATTCTGGTGTTTCTGGCTCGCTTTTCAGATCTGCAAGAGGGCTCAACTAAGATCAACCCAGTGTGTCCAGGTAGGTGTCACACAACTCATTGAGCCAGCAACATGTGTTAATGGTTAGTGATTTTTTTCAAGCAATTGCTAACATTGCATTTTCATTTTATGCTGGTTCTGTACCCACAAGTGATGGGCAAAATTGAATTATGCTCCCCAGGAATATATCGGTTAGCATCAGTTTGATATATATTCCAGTATTGATTGCACACTCAAATGGAAAAAAATCTGTCTGTCTGTCTATTTATCTGTCTATCTGTGTGTCTATTGATAGGTTGAGCTATATTTTATCTATATGCACAAAAAAGCAGGAATTTAAGCTGTATGTGGTCTCATTTTCAAGAAATTGGAACATTTGGAAATGTTGCATATATTTTTCACAGTGGACTCATGTGAAGCTGCTGTACTGTTTTGTTACGTAGACAACTTCCAGACAGCTCAGCTACTGGCATTGATCCTGGAGCTGCTGACCTTCTGTGTGGAGCACCACACCTATCACATCAAGACCTACATCATGAACAAAGACCTGCTCAGGAGAGTGCTGGTGCTCATGAACTCAAAACACACCTTCCTTGCTCTTTGTAAGTCCACACAGAGACAGTCTCTCTTCTTCCAGTTTCCTTGGCACCTCTGGGAATGTGCTCTCTGGTGCTTTCTTTCCTTTTGTAAATGTGCTTACTGTGTAAGTGTATATGCTATGTCTTGGGCCTTTGTTTTGACTGGGTAGTGACCAAAAGATTGTTTTTTAATCCCATTTGAAGGAAAGACAGGCTTGTTTTAACCCCATCCATGTATGGGCAAAGCATGGCCCTGGCACTGTTTTTCCTCACAGACTAAACACACAGCCTTGTCAGCCCTACATGTTTTACAAATCTCTTCTTTTTTTCCCTCAAGGTGCCCTGCGTTTCATGCGCAGAATCATAGGTCTGAAAGATGAGTACTACAACCGCTACATCATCAAAGGGAACCTCTTTGAGCCTGTAATCAATGCCCTGCTAGACAACGGCACTCGATACAACCTCCTCAACTCAGCCATCATAGAGCTTTTTGAGTTCATTAAAGTAGTAAGTAGACACGCACACACATTCTGTAGTGACTGGTAGTCTCACAGGGATTGTTTGAATTATTTTCCACCATGCCATCTCTTTCTAGGAGGACATCAAGTCTCTTATAGCTCACATTGTGGACAACTTCTACAAAGCACTTGAATCCATCGAGTACGTCCAGACCTTCAAGGGCCTGAAAGGACGGTACGAGCAGGAGAAGGACAGACAGAGTCAGAGGCTCAACAGGTCAGAATCTGACTGCTCAGCCCTGTGATATATGAAACCTCAGTGGTGTTCCTCTGCTTACCATAAAAATGATCAGCCTTACCTTTTTTGCTAGAAACGTTTGATAGATATCCCTGCTTTTCCAGTACAACCACAGCTGATGTTGCCATCTAGCACATGCGAGCTTTGAATTTTGAGTATCAAACAAATCAATAAACACAGTAGGGCTGAGGCGACACGTCAACACAGTCGAGTATGTCGATCACTTAAATGCACGTCGACGCACATTTTTCACGTCAGCGCGTCGGACCAAAACAAAAAAAAAGGTGGCACCGTGTAGCAGCAGCAGAGCGAGTGACTCCCGTGACTCCTCAGAGCTTCAACAATCAAAGAAATTGCGTACTCGTTCGTCTAGTGGGGCTTTCACATAGCGCATGCATGGTGCGAGGTCTGCACCGCGCTGTTGTAGCCATGCATTGTGTATGTGTTTGCGGGGCGCACCGGTCTGCGGCGAGCTGAGCACAGCGCAAGGCTGGCACCGGCGCCCCATGCATTGTTTTGCACTACTTAATTCTTCTTACTTGAATTTGATTTTAAGAGCAAGGGTTGTATTTAAAAAAAAAAAAAAAGGTCAAATAAATATTGAAATGTTAAGAAATTAATGTTTTTTCATTGATATACATAATATAGAATGTGTTAATTGCTGTATTAATCAAATAATGGGAAAATACTAGATAATCAAAAAATAATCGTTTAGGTAATTGAAAAATTAATCATTAGATAATCGTTCGATTAATCGATTAATCGAAAAAATAATCGCTAGATTAATCATTTAAAAAATAATCGTAAGAGGCCTGTACCTGGGTCTTTTTTTGATAAACTGGGAGAAAGACGTGTACTGTCGAGTGACAACTTTGACGTACTAGTTGACTTGGAATTACATTGGAGGAAGGAAATTCTCATTATAGATGGTGCTGCATGTAAATCCCCAGCGACTTGTATGAAGACAAGACATGAAACATCTGGTCAAGGACACTACATTCCAGAGTGGAAGCATTAGGGCTTTTGTTTTTTCCAATTACTGTTGGTTTCCTATACATTAACAAAACCTGTCTTTTGGTTGGCTCACATCACATTTGAAAATGCTTAAACGTTCATCGGAGCTTTCTGATGAAGGCTCCGACTTTTTGTATATTGGATTTTAGGTTTAGCGCGTGATGAAATTTTGCTGAAGCGCAGCCTTCTCTTCCAAGCTGACTTTTCATTCAGTCGATAGACAAATCCGTCTTATCCTACAATCCTGGATTGGTCATTTTTGGGCTAAATTTAGAAACCATGCTGCTGAGTTCTTGACTGTTGATTTTAATCTTTTCTACCCCATAGGTATCGTCGGGATGCACGGTCATTGGATGAGGACGAGGAGATGTGGTTCAATGATGATGAAGACGATGATGATGGAGAGACCGTGGAGAAGAACCGGATGGAGGATGACTTCTCTGACAGCTATGGAAAGTACATGGAGGCCAAAAAAGGTGTGCCCCTCTATCATATGTGACTTGCACGTGTCTGTTTAGAAGAGTCTTTCCCAGATTGTTTAATTTCTATCCTCTGTTCCTGCAGGAGCTGCCAATGGAGCAAACGGTGCCAATAACAATGGGAAGGCTGCTGCAATCCCACCTGCCTTGCCAGCCGTCACTCCACACAGCAACACTTCAACTTCCTCAGTCAAGACAGCTGCTCTGCCTGCCACGCCAGTAGTCAAGGTGAGTACACAATATTCAGATCTGGCCACAGTCATCTTCTTGATACACTGACACATGAACTCAGCTGTTTGCCAGCCAATATAGATTAGTTATCATCCATTTTAGTATTCAGAGATTGAACATTAGCCATGTTGTAAATATGTGTGAGATGCTAAACGAATGTGCGGCAAACACTGACGTAACACTGCTGGGTTAGGTTCAACATGGTCACAATCTTTTGAGCAAAATCTGATTAATTACCACACCTCAGCACTGTTCTCCATACAGTGTTAATATTTGGGTGAATTACCCAAGGAATTTAACAGCCTGCCTTTTTTTATTCAGGATTTAACACTGAAGTGTTCAAAGTGTGTTGGCAAAATACTGTTCATCTTTGAGTCACAGTGTGGAAAGACAGATGAAGCTTCACTAATAAGATGGAAATGTAGAGTGAGTTTAAGTTGACATTAGCTTATACATGATCAAGAGGATTAACTGCCTGAAAAATTATTTACATGGCTCACTTACTGAAAGGTCAGTAACTAATTGTCTCTAAAAGCAACCCAGCACTGCTGAAGTAAACTGAGCACCTGAAGAAAACACTGTACAGTTTTCTGAATTTTAAATCGTAACTAAGACCATTTAGTGCCACTTTAATCTCCAAATAAGCCTGAAGAGTCTGTGCTGTTAGGAAAACTTCTCAATAGAGAAGCCGTACAAAGAGGCATGGCTGCATTTTTAGAGTGTTTACTTAAAGTAAACGCAGCAGTTAACCAGAGATT
This sequence comes from Myripristis jacobus, assembly GCA_900302555.1. NCBI lineage: Eukaryota > Metazoa > Chordata > Actinopteri > Holocentriformes > Holocentridae > Myripristis > Myripristis jacobus. Next base: position 15,601 of record OMLB01053198.1, read on the forward strand.
AACCAGAGAACCCCAAATGCTGCCACACAGCAAACATGATGAGCACGCTTAAAGCAAAGCTCGATGGAGCATCATTCATTTCACTTTCATCTGTGTTGCCTAGTTCATCTGCACAGCTAAGGCAGCTGAAAGTGCGATGACTAGAGCTAAAATCTGATAACCTTTTACTGTTTAGTATTCAAACAGAACAAAGAGAAGATGACTGATCTTAGACTACAGCTGAAATCAGATGTTTTTCAGCTCCATAATACATGTCAGAGTTTTGTATCAGGTAATGTCATGTGACATACTTGTGACAGAGAGAGACCACAGAAAACAGAATGCAAGGTTATAGCAATACCTTGTATGTTTACTGTTGCCTCTTACTTCTCTGTCAGTGTTTGTTTATTTTCTCCTCTCCCTCCTTAGACTGGTCTTGTGGGTCTGGTGGACTACCCTGATGATGAAGACGAAGAGGAGGAAGATGAGGAGGAAGAGCAGTCTCCAAGGAAGCGGCCCCGCCTGGGATCTTAAAAGCGCTCTCTCCTCCGATTGGTCATTGCGGATGGACGCAGAGTCCCTCCCTTCCTCCCTCCTCTGGTTGTCTCATTGGTTCTTGGCCTGCCTGTGCCACCTGTCAGTTACTGTCCCCGTCTCACTGAGGAGACGGAGACCAGCTCCCACTTCATTCCCGCTCTCCTTATCTCTGCTCCTTTCTCCTCCCGCAGTGGAAAGAGATGGAGACCTTTACTCCTCTCCCACTGGGATGAAAGACAGACCTATCTGCTCCCTCAGCCTTTCGACTTCACCTCTTCCTTCTGGCACCCTGCTCAACAGCCTCCCCCGGGAAAGCTTGTTCTTTCTCTCCCCAAAGAGAAAAACACCGACCCCTACTTGACTCATTCCTCCCTCCTCCATATGCTCTCCTTGTTCTAAACCTTCTCTGACAAACCTTCTCCTCCTCAACCACCTGGCTACTTGTGGACCAGAGAGGCTGCAGTGCTCACGAAAAACAGTGCCAAGGCAGTTCCCAGTACTGCCCTGTTGCTATAGCAACAGTAGCTAGGAGGCTGCGGCACTACAAGATCCTACACCTCAGACATCCTCCTTTGAACTCTCCCGTCCTGTCCCCCGTACACCCAAACCAATGCAGACAGAGGAGGAAGTCAGAACACAACCAGCCAGTGTATGAACTCTCCAGCAAGCCAGTCAGGCTAGCAGGACTAGCCGTCATAGTTGTAGGAAGCTTGACTGGCTGAACCAGTGTGTGCTGCTCTGCCACAGAACTGTTCATTTTTGTCAGGAACGGAGGGATCTAGGCGACATAGATGAATTAATGAAAAATGTTGAGTGACGAGGGAGGTAACGAATGACAAAACGTACCAGAGAGAAACCTCAGCAGTCATTATGAGACTTAGTTTCAGAGGAGCAGGACTCGACCGTCAAGAGCCAGGGCATCAGTTTGGCCGAGGCACACACAAAACACAACTCACATGCTCTCACACAGGACTGTGTTAGCCAGAAACCCTGTATTAAATGACTTTGTTAAAAAGTACTGTACAGATGTTTTTTTTTTCTTTTTCTTTTTAATCGTTTGCCCCAGATCTGATTTTAAAAGGGGAGAGATATACCTACCTACCTGTGTATTTTTTTGTTGTTGTTGCACAAAAAGGTGGGGTCACTGTTCACCCTTTTGATCCAATTCATTTGATTCATTGTAAAATGCAAAGAAGTTACAAATGCTGGTTTTAAAAATAACATGTATTAAAACTGCAGTAAAGTCATTTTTGCAGCCAACCTTTTGAGGATGTCTGACGTTTTGTGTGTATTTCAGTAGCTTGAAGAATTTCCAGGTCTTCTCATCAGCGCAGCCCCATGTGTTTTTAATTGGGTTACAAACGTGAGCTGCTGGTGGGCTCAGAGCAGTCCATGTAGTGCACACACGACTCAGGAGACTCGAGCCTTAGCCTTCTCCGTAGGCAGTAGTAGATTTGAGTTTGTGCTGGAGACATGGAAGCCTCGCAAGCCATCGGTTCTCCCCAAACCACTAAACTGGTGACGTAGTGTCTCAGATCATTTTAACTGTGAAAGGGGGAGGTTCTAGTCAACATTTCATCCCAGTTCCAAGGGTCCAGATGGTTCAGCTCTGTGCATCCGAGACAGAATTATCGAGCATTTCTCCAGGCCTGAATCTGCTGCCATTCAACAGTGACCCTGATTGTCAAGTTCATCCTGTCAGCCTCTCCTCGGCCTGCTTCATAGACCTCACAGACCAATGAAGTGTTCAAAGACAGCAGGACTTTGCAGTTTCATTCAGTCATGACTAGTTAAGCTCTTTTAAGTGGGTCATGAGCAAAATTTAACCTCCACTTGAGGCTGTAGAGCTTTTCAATGGACAGTGTTGTTAATGTCGGGTATTCCCATTGACAACATAGGAAAGAGGTATTTCAGAGGTGTTTCCCATACAGCATCTGGGGGTTTTGCTACAAACACTGAAATAATCCGATGAAGGGGATCAAAAATGGAAAGCTGCTGGCTAAATTAAGCGGTTGTTCCTCTTCTGAAATCAAGGAACAGTACAAGTAACACTGCCATCATGGCCAGTGTCCTCTCTAGGATTTGAGGAGGTACTAATTGAAGTACGAAACAGTAATTTGTAATTCTACCTGAATTCTGCACCACAGTTCCTGTCTGTCAGTGCCACCCCACATTACCATGACTTGAGAGTCCATAGTTGATTTTTTTTTTTTTTTTTTAAATCACCCATGATGAATTTGTACCAAGTGCATTTACTACCACTATCCTCCATTCGTAACATTTGTATGCATTTATTATTTCATAAGTTTTCCAATTAAATGTGACCCTGGCATCAAACCTGTGAATCTAGAATTATTTTTATTGAAGTTTCCAGATTGTGAATTGGATCTACACAACCGTGTTCTGTGTCCATTGCTTTGACCCTCCTGCACCTTTATGTTAGGAATCTTATCTGTGGAATGACGCCTCTCTTATTGGTAAGTTAAAGTTGTAGTATTAGATTCTTGGTACAGATTCCGTCCTGAAATAACGAAAGGAGAAAACAAAGCCGTGACCAATCTAAACTTGTGATGAAAGCAACTGCGGCCTTCTCCTTCTCACACACAAAACTTTAAAGTCCAGTCGAAGCAGTTTGTATAAAATTGGATTTATTAAACAGCATACATGATATCATTATTACATAGGAACTGGTGCATTATTATGATAAAGTGGAGACTCTAGATTGGTCTGAAGATAAATACTGAATTCCTCGTACAAATCTCAATGACACACCGTTGTGTTGGCCTCTTTGTGAACGCACGACAGTCCAGCCCGTTCATCTTCACACCTTTCACAGTGCGGTTTGACTAGAGTGAGCTACACGATAATCACCTAGATGATGCAGCGGCTGACTCCTCTCCCTGGGAACACTAAAGACAGTGGGGGACAACAAGACTGCACACTCATGCCAGCTAATGTCAGCATCACCTTGACACGAGACACCCACCTTTGTTGTCTTTTTACTTGCATCATGCCAGAAGTCACTGATAGAACACATGGCCATTTAGCCGCCATTCATAGCCTAACATTGAATCTATATCCACTTATCCGATCTTTTGATTGGTGTCTACAGAGAAACAATAATAGGTGGGCGCACTAAAATATTCCCTTCTTCGGTAACAGGCAGCATGTGCACTTACTGGTGCATGCGTCTTTCAGAACGTCTAACAGCGTCTTTAGAGCTTGCTGAGGACTTGGACAGATCCATTGCGTGGGCCGGGCTCCAGCTCTGGCTTAGACCGCATGCTGGCCCAGCCAAAACACACACACACACACACAAAAAAACAAAAAACAGAAAGGTGTTCCCTGTGTAGACAGCAATGAAAAGTTCACATCAGTTCCACAAGCACAACCTCTCAACTGAACGAGGAAGATCTCATACCATCAGTGTGTTTTTTTTATATTTTTTTTATTTTATGTTTTTTGGAAAAGCCCTGAACTTTGATTTTTGAAATCTGATGGGAGGAGGCGGTGTGAAGGAAGCCGTGAGGTTGAGGTCCGGAGTAAAAGGGACAGGATATAAAAGAGTATTGCGAAGGAGGTTGACCTTTTTACTTCTTGATGACTTCCTCTTTGAGCTTCTCAGCCAGGTGTTTTCTCTTCTGTAGCTTCTTCTTCTCCTCAGCAGAGATCTCCTGTGGAGGCCAGGCACAGTGGTTACCAATCCAGATGAATAATGACCATGAGCCTACAGGTCGGGAGCGCTTTGCCTTTACCACAAAAGGATTAAGACAAAGCGTTGATGACGAGAAAAAGCACGGAAGAGACTAGCAGCACAGAGAGAGGCACAGAGCTACAGGGACTGGCTGGAAAAACACGCTGGGCGGAACTGGAAACTATGACGACATCACACCTGCTACACAAATCTCTACACCAGGCCTCATTTTCAGGATGCTGCCTCAGCAGCTGGCAAACATGATTTTCATCACACTGATTTTCAAGATAGGGTAGAAAAATGCGTCATACGGTATGTGTCCAGAGTTCAACACAATACCAACTGAAGTGACACTTCACTTCAATACAGTAACTTAAAATCCAACTTGTTTTGCAGTAATTACAGTTTTAAAGGAGCAATGAAATTAAAAATAGACTTTTAAAAATTGTGTGTTACTTTTCCATGCCAGAACAGTCACCTATTTACCAATAAATGCTAAAGGATGTCATGCTGAACAAAAGCTTTGAAGAAACGAAGACAGACTACATTTGTGAGTGATCATGTCCCTCCTATCATAAACCTGCATCCCACTTGTCCCACTTGAAGGAAGGGAGGAAAGGAAGTGAGAGTAAGAAGCATAAGAGAACAGAATTGGGACTGTTGTCTTCTAACATCAATACCCACAGCCAACTACAAAGCTCTGAAATAGCTGGCATATTCAAAATGTAAGTTGCAATAGTTATAACAGGAGGTACATCAAATTATGAAAACAAGTGTCACAAAGTTCTGTTTCATTTTGATTTGAAGGTGCAGTGAAAATGAGGCCTCCTTCTCCACAGCTGATGGCCTTGCAGAGCTATCAGCTGCAGTAATGAAGGAAAAAGCTCAGACTACAGTACATTCTTTTTATGCTTGAGGGACAGAGATAAAGATTCACCACTTTTTGAGAGTTTGTGTGTGTGTGTGTGTGTGTGAGAGAGAGAGAGTGTGCATGAGGAAGAGAGCACTGGAGGGCAGATCACACTAAGTGTGTATGTGCACATGTACACAGGCGTTCACATCGGGCGGAGCCGGGCAGCTGAGCGGTCACCTTCTGTTTGGAGGGGTTGGCAGAGTGTTGTGCTGGTGGAGGAGGAGGGGGGCGGGCCCCGTTCGTCTGGGACTGGCCCACTGCCCCCTGACGGGCCAGACCGGGCCAGACAAGAGCATGAGCCCGATAAACAACGTCAAGAGAAGGTGGTGAGGAGTTTGAAGGAGGAGAAGGGAAGAAACATGAAGAGGAGGAGGAGGAGCAGGAGGAAAAAGTGAGTTAAATAAATCAGGTGAAATCAAGAATGACGATTTAGAATGAAGGAAAGGATAAATATGCAACTAAAATGAGACTTAGCCATGAGCTGCTGGTGTCATTTATTACTGTGACTCGACTCCAAAGCTCTGAAATTCACTGTATATCAATATTTACTAACTAAAACTTAAACCAAGTATTTTGTGAGCTGCAGTTTCAGCCGAGGAGGACAGGGGATCCAGCTGAGTGGAGGGCAAGAAAATGCTGTATTTACCGGGGTGGGGGGTGCTGGCGTCGGGATGGTGGGCGTCTCCTCTGGCGTGGCTGGCAGCTTGGTCTTCTGCTGCTCCTTCTTCAGGGCCTGCAGCTTGTCTCGCTGCTGGCGTAGATACAGCGCCCTCTGCTGGAGCTGCTCCTGCTGGGACGCTGTCAACTCCTGAGGGCGAGGGGAGGACGGGATCCGGTGAGGGCGCGGTACACACACGCACCCACGCACAAGAACGACATATGAGTTTTGCTAAATGACTCCTCTACGAACCACACAACTTCCCCGTGCCATTTCTGGATTCTATTTGTTTTCATCCACAGACACAAAACATTCACAAAATCCGAAACTTGAATTTGTCGGTGAGGGATCTCAAAGCCCCTCTGTGTCTCTACAGCAAGCGGGAATGTTTTTCACCTGATCGTGACCAGCTCTAATTAGTAATGAGTAATGAGTAATTATTAATTAGGAGTTTGCTGGTGCTTGTCTCTGCCTGGAATGAAATGCTGTCCAGTCTCCTATCTCTTTGTCTTTCCTTGTTGACCTGATTATACTGCAATGGAGCTTGAGAACCAACTGTACTATTTATTGTGTCTGCCCTCAGTCGCGCCTTGAAAACGACTCGGCACACAATTTGGTGTATGAAATGTTTGTGGAAAATAGAAAAACACAAAGACCATGATGATATTATGATGTGTTTAAAAGGACCATACCAGTCATTCTGCGTGTTCAGCGTAACATCTACGAAATGTAGACACTTTGTGTTTCTGTTAAACTTTTCCCCAAATTAGTTGTATTTTAGAACTCCACTATCATTTTTTCTCCAGCCATTGGTTTCCATTCATTCCACTACGATATGAAAATGAACTTCCAGAGACTTCAGACTTTCTTCACACCAGTGTTCCATCACTGTAATAACGTCGTCCACATTAGTTTTCCTAAAAGCAGCAGCACTGTTGTGTTTTGATGACTTGAAGTGAAACGGCCCCTTCACCAGGGGAAAACAGTCCTCGGGGAAACGTTTCCTCTCCACAGCCAATTATCAATTCTGTGGTTTATGAATGGTGATGACTTTTTATGTTGCAGAAGCAGAACATTATCAGGTGGGTGTTTCAACCACAAATTTAAATTAATACCCCCACATGGTGTGCAAAATGCTTTGTTGCAATATAAAATGTGGTTAAAGTGAATGTAGTGTAGTGTACTGGGTCAAGAATTGCTGCTGTGGACTTTGTCTTTGCTCTCAGTCGACCATGGCCACCTCATTGGCCACCCTAAGCACCACGCCACTGATTTTTTCCCTGTGTGGAACCATGCCTAACCTGCCAGATGCTTTAGCTGCGCACACGTCCTGTGGACAGCAGTGACAGTAGAGACCTTGAAGAATCCATAGATATTTTTTTGCTCCAAATTAAGGACATTCAAACAGCCGATTTTATTAACATCCTTCTCCTGAGTAGAAACAAGGGCTTAAGCTTGGTGTTTATTTAGTAGTCACTGTTGCCTAAGTGAGTGGATTAAAGGAAACGTAACCTAAAATAGTGACTATTTGGCCTACATTGCCACACTTTGCAGAAAAAAAACACTGGATAAGACACTGATTTCTGTGGCACCCCAAATTCACCACTAGTCCCAGCCTGGCCACCCCAATGAAAACCGTCTGGTTCTATCACTGTGCACCTCAAGACCTTTTCCGAGAATGCTAAATTGTGGCTAACGTCATGATGCAGTGTGTACATCATGTGTGTGTGGTGTGTATAGCAGGTGAACAGACTCACAGTGTATGGCTTGGAGATGCCAGCTTCCTTGCGCGCCTCATCCAGCCACATCTCTGCTGCCGCGTGGCTGTTGCTGCTCTGCTCCTTGCTGCTGGGGCCGGAGCTGGCCGAGGGCTCGCTGGCCTTCACCGGAACCCTCACCGCTGGAAGGGCTTTGGGCTCCGCACAGTTACTGCCGCGCTCTGCACACACACATTCAGTTCAATTCAGAACCTGCCATCTTTCATAGACGAGTTGTGTGTGAAAAATGTAAATCCACACAACGGAGCACTTTAAGATAATTCATAAGAAAGACTGCCAAACTGATAGAAAGACAATGTAATCATATTTATGCAATGGACCTTTTACACAGCCGCTATTCTGAGATGAAATAGCAGGTAAACACAGGTCTTACCAATGACATTAATTAAGGTCCCATTCCATTTAAGTGTAGCAGAGTCTTGCCAGCACCAGGACCGTAATATTGAAATGGAATGGAACCATTATCTCGAGTAGTAATGCCTGCTTTTACTCTGCAATTCATGTCAAAATAGCTACTATGAAAAGGGTCTACTCATGTTCAGAAATTTGTCAGAGTTCATTTCTGAACATGAAATCAGCCAGATAGAAGTTAAAGTAGAGTTTTAGTGGATACCAAGAGGCAAGCAGAGTTTTGGGGACAGAGGTTGGATAATGATGTTACTGTGGTCTACCTGCAGGGAGTTTGGTAGAAGCAGAGGAGCTGCTCTTGGCTGGACTTTTCTTATCTCCCCCTCCTCCTGGGGCCGCCATCTTCTTCTCCTCTTTCCTGGTGGGTTTGCCATTGACCTGGAGGAAGGCCCAACAGGCTGTGAAACACGCCACACAACCAACAAAAGAAGCAAATCCAGTCCACTAATGCTCACATTACTGAGTACAGACCAGCAGCTACTACAGTTCTCAGTTGTATACTCAGGTCGTGTCTACCTGATAGGAATAGTCACATGATCGCTGTCACAGTTTCTGGCAGAACAGCATACAAACCGTTCACTGAGCAACACGCCTCTCCTCTCCTCTCACTGCTGACATTTTACAGTCAGCCTTGCCTCTGATGGGTCAGAAACTTATCATGGAGGCTCTTGATTTGTGAATAATTCAGTTGCTGCAGATGCTGACTGCTCATCTCAGTACTTCATAAAAAAGCCACAAACACTGGCTAGTTCACCTTCAGTCCATACATTTACAGTGCAGACATTCACACAGTTATCAACAGAGTAGTCTGCTAGGCTCTAGCAGGCGTCAGACTGCTGCTGGATGGTTGTTGGCTGTTATGAGGGATCTACATTACAGGCTATAAAACTACAAAGCCACTGCATGGCCTGCCTACTCAGACTGAACAATTAATGGTAAGCTTGTCAAAAGATTATGATTATGCAGCCCAGTGCGATACTGAAGTCACATGAGCTGCATTTTTTTTTTGACAAAGGTAAAATGTATGACAAAATAGAGACATTGGCCTACAAATAATATTTTTTTCAGTGGAAATCAAAGTCATGATGCAAAGATTCATTGACACTAAAATTGTGAATCAGACTGCAATTGCAGTATCTGTCAAAACAACTGCAATGTGATTTTTTTTACCATATTGTTCAGCCCTACTATCTACCACACAAGCTGCAACACTCTAAAAGTTATCGTCTGCCCTCGGGATGCACTGATACTCAGCTTTTGAAAATCAGGTCGATGTCAGTCAAAAACAGAAAAGTACAAAAAAAGCTGTCCTCTGCACAGCCACTTACTTTCTTCAGGGGGTTGATATTTCTGACTAATCAGAATAACTTACTGAACTCTTTAAAGATTAGAAATTATGTCTTTTATGTGTATGTATTCAGTCAACAGCCACTTGACTAGCCTGTATTTTCACACCTGTGACCAGTCGGCTTATGAGCAAGTCTGATGAAGCAATAGGCAATATGCGTTGCTTTCAATGGCAAAATATGGCAAAATATGTTGATATAAATAGTTTAGAGTATTTATGAAGTGGGTCTAGAGCACGGATACAAAAGTAGTTTAGGCCAGGGGCCAGTTTTGGAAAATAAAAAGGGGTCAGGGGCCACTGGAAAATAGTGAGCCATTACTGACTTCTTTCCTTTCAACATGTACATGTCCCAAACATTTATTCTGCTATACCCAACACGCTAAACATACCATGGCTTAAGGTATTGGCCACAATAGAAGTTAAGTAAGTAAAAAACAAAAAGTAAAAATAAGTAGCAAAAAAAGTGCAGCACAATGATTGTAAAATTATAAAAGAAAAAAAAAGTGGAAAAATAAAAAATATAAAAAAATGACCAGAAAAATATATTTGTAATGATTATGACTGCACATTTAAATTAAATCAAAAGAAAATTACCATCAAATTAAAAGAAAACTACAAAATAATTCCCCACAAAAACAAAAAATAAAAAGGACTGCAGTGAATTTTGTTCTGATGGTGAAACAAAACCTTTCAGAACAAAAGCTCTACTATCCATGGGCTCCTGGGGGATATCCTGCACATATCCTTTGGAATCTGATTGGCTTTTAGGGGGCACCATCAATGTCCTGCAGGGCTGCACGTGGCCCACGGGCCTGAGTGTCTATGGTCTAGAGCTTTGTTGGTGAGCAGCAAACTATTTGACTTGACTGTACTAGGAATGAGGAATTGGTAGCGGCAGCGAAGAAGCAGCAATGCAGGAAGTGGTGCAGGAGTTTGGGCAGGAAGCTGTGGTGTGGTTTTATGAGGTCAATGACTAAAATACTACTGCATGGCTGATAAAGTTACCAGTTCAGATTGAGTGGCAGTGTTTCCGTTCATTAGCGGGGCCTGATGACTAACACTGCTGCTGCTGCTGCTGCTGCTGCTGCTGCTCTCACCCTTCCCTTCAGCTTTGGCCTTGACATGGAATAGATAGCACACGGACAGGCGGACACGTCAACAAAAGTGAGATGTGGCTTTCAGAGTCAAAGGGAATCTGGACTCGTACACACACCTTAATCATTAAACATCAGTAGCATATATGTGGTGTTCTAACACAAATTCAACACAATATTTAAACATTCACAAAGCAGAGATTACCCAATCCAATACAGGTAAGAGAATAAATAATAGAGAACAAAGAAAATAAATGATTACAATATGCACTGCAGGAATCCATAA
>OMLB01053209.1:0-23637 GCA_900302555.1 Myripristis jacobus
ATATATGATACACAGCTGTATGACACAGTGGGCTTTACTTACCATTCCATACTAACTACTACTACTACTACTAAGCTGTTTAATATTCTTCTTCAAGGTTGAGTTCAGTCAGATTTCTAGCATACTACTACTTTGTCAATTCAACCACATACAGTTAATACACAATGAGATGAGACAACATTATTCGAGTCCCATCACTGAGTACTGAGGAGTATAATGGCTTCGGGGAAACTGTTCCACAGTCTGGTCATGAGGGCTTGAATGGCACGGTTTCCAGACTGCAGGAGGGTGAAGAGTTCATGGGAGAGGTGATAGGAATCATCCACAGTGCTGGTGCGTTTGCGGTTGCAGCATGTGGCATAAATGTGTGCAATGGAGACAAGAGAGACTCAAATGATCTACTCAGCTGTTCTCACTATTCGCTGCAGGTTCTTGCCATTGGAGACGGTGCAATTTCCAAACCATGCAGAGATGCGGCTGCTCGGTATGCTCGTAAACATAGCGGTACAGTTTGCAGCATGTTTTCTTATCACAACATGAACAACATGCATGTCTTTTGCAATCATATGGCTAGTAGAGCTCAGTGTGAGTAGGCACATAGATAAAGCCTTACAGTCACAAAACCCTTAGGCTGGTACTTATATCATACACCCCATAAATCTGTAAAGCAAAGCATCTGCTGCCCCACCACCCCCACTTTTTTATGTACAACCACCTTGCTTGTTCGGTGCCTTAAGCTACTGTGTTTTAACTTCAGGAAACAGTGCTGCCACATTTCAAACCTTTCAGATGGGAAGATTAGTGTGTAAACGCCTGAGGATTACAGTGGATGCACCATCAGCAGTTCTCTGTCTATAGCCATTCACCTGCATGCTATGATGGTTCCTCTTTTCTACAAGCAGCTACACAAAAGATTTAGAGATTTACAAAGGTACAGGAAAAGAAGCTGTGCTGCTTCATCAATAACAGCAAACATTAAATCAACAACAACCATGCCTCCTTTGACAGGCTGTCAAAGCCATGTTCAAGTTTATTATCATCATCTGTAGGTGGGCAATCAGTCGCTCGGACTTCAACACTTTATTACACAGCCTTTCTTTAATGGTCACCTTGTCCTAAGTAGCACCCTTCTTTTAGTTCACGCTTATTCCCATGGCAACTAAAAAACCATGTGTAGCTCATACATCCAAGGGAGACAAGTGTGCTTCCAGCTGTTACTGATTTATCAGGGTTTCCAAGGACATATATATATATACATGAATGATGTTACGCACTTTTGAACCGGCATGCTATTTTCTTCAGATTTAAAGCTATTAAATTAAAATCAAATATGTTCAAGGGGATTTTATTTTATTAATTTATTTTTTCCCTGCCACCATGACAAACTGGATGCAGGACAGTAGTTGTCATGGTGGCACCTGTGTCATCTGAACGCAATACAACTTCTTTTTGAGTTATTATTGAACATAACAACTCAATAGCAACAACAGCGACATAACAGGATCTTAACATTTCAACCACAGATTTTCTTGCACCTTAATGCATAGCCTGCATCTGCATATTATGTTGAAGACTGATATTTTTGACACCGCTATAACAACTTGTTTTAAGATGCAGTGTTATGTAAATACCACTTAGCAGGCTTTGGCCAATATCTGATAATTTAACAAATCGTGATATTTGCAGGCTTACATCATATTTTCTACAATATCAAGCAGAATGACAAGGCAAGACAACTCTTTAGTAGTGAGCCGAGTTGTTCCAAAGGTGTTGGAAGATTCAATTTAACATTTGTATCAGTGGGTAAAATTCTTAAGTATGCAGGATAACTGTGAGAACTGTGTTATTTTTGCAGTCTTTGGGGCAATAAATAAATAAATAAAATAAAATAAAAATATAAAAATAAAAATAAATATAATAAATTAATAAAAGCTACAATTTTGGTGCTGCACCTACTAGCAAGTTATCTATACACTTGAAGAGATGCAGAGCAAAAGCGTTCAGGCAATTTCTGATTTCAATTTTGAGTAATGTGCATGTATATAATGTATATAATTACATTTAATTTAGGATATTTCAGTGGAAGAATATAAAATGAAATAAAATAAAATAAAAAATGATTAAAATGTTCTCCCTCCATCAAAATACCGTGATAATGCTATACAGGCTATTGCAATATTTTGACAAGATGCTGCTGTGATATTACATTTGGTTTATCGTCCAAGCCTTGGATCCATGGACATGTTGCATGAAAACAAGAACACTGACATAGAAATAATGGCCAGCTCATGCAATAATTACCCTAGCTGATTAAAAGAATTAATGATTAATCAATTATATTTAATGTGTCTTTGCATTATGGTGGCTCCACTCATAGCCTCTTGTTTTAGTGTAGCTTAGCTTGGCTTTCCTGTGCTATAAATGAGGTTGGAGACATCATAGCTTTATAAGGGACTATGAATTTTCACTTCATTTTATAATAAATCATCTACTGTCTCTGACTTGTCTGCTCAAGCTCTACCTATCCTGAAAGTGCTAAACTCATCTAATGTTGCATGTTTGCAGCGCTTTCAGGTGAAGTACACAGTCACAATTAGGCATTCCAGTCTTTGATCCTTATTCATCAACTACTGACATGAAAAATTAATTCCCTTTTTCAGTTCTAATTAGTAATCTGGCTTAGCATGTGCTACTGTGGTGCTAGGTGCATTTTATTCATTCACAGAGGCTCTAATGTCAGCATAAAACCTTGACAAGCCAGTCGTGTTTCAGCTGGGAGTCAGGTGTTATATCATTCATACTGTCAAGTCGTAAGTATTGTTAATTCAGCAGTGGGTAGGTGAGGGAAGGCATTTTCTTTCATAGGACAGTGCCACAATGATGTACTGCTCTCTCAATGGCCGAGACTTACAACAGAAAGAAAAAAAAATCACTTTCTACTTTCTTATGGAAATCTTTTATGGATTTCAGAAGCGCCGTTTCACTTGATAGTATTTGACAGAGGCTGCAAGGTGTATTATTTTTTGTGGAATGTATTCTTTTGCTCGGAGATTACTCAGGGAATAATGTACAATGATTTCTGGATTTATTCGCACACGCATACACACGGAGCCAGATGAGGCCTCGCCGTCTCAGAAAGACAATTTGCTCATCTTTAAAAAGAAGAGAATGATCACATCTCCAAGGGCTTGACTCCTCGCTGTAACCCTCAAAAGTGATGACACGGGAAATCTATGGAAAATCCCGCACCTCAGCATTTTTCACACTGTAACTTGAATTTGAACAGTAGCCTTCCACAGTATGACAATACTACAGGGAGGGATCCTTTCCATGAGAAAGAAGAAAAAAAATATATATTTTTTTCCTTTTCAGTGATGTAATGGCATACATATGCAGTCACACCCTTTTGGACTGATTACATATTTCTGGTTTATTTTTCTTGCTTTTCCGCTTTAGTCGTGTGACCTTCCGAGATGACATTCACGATTTCACAGTATGTGCAAAGGATGATAAAGCTTTCCTGAAGCGCCGCGTCCTGACTTGTCCAGTATTTCAAATGTCTGCTCCTTACGCCGTTAATAATGCCTCCCACCTAAATTTATCATCACATCATATATTTCACCTTTATGTCTTCGCAGCCTTAGGGTAGTTGAGGAGGATTGCTTTGTGACAGATGACTAGCAGCTCTTTATCTCTTGTAAATCCATCTTTCTCTGATCAGGGTCATATGGCTGCTGGGAGGGTATACAAAATGAGTCCTCAAGTGTCTGTTTTTTTTTTTTCTACCACCATTTTTGCATCAGGAGCAAACATTCTCAAAATATTAGGAAAAACACATGCAAAAATAGTGTTGTCATTCAGTATGTCAGCATTCTTGAGGTCATTTACTTACAGAGCAAATTATTTTAATGATTGCAGTTCAGAGAGAGAATCATACAGCAAATAGATCAATGCCGCGTGCGTGCCGAACCAAAACTTTCTACTCTCCTTCACAGCCACTGCCAGGATAAGAAGCTGACGGCACCAGCCATACAATCTTCAAGTACAAATACAGCTAAGCCGCTAAGCTGATGATTGGTGTGGGAACACAGTATGTACGCGAATGACTTTGAGGAGGAGGAGAGGGCCCTGCTGATTTCTCAATTATGCTTCCTCCTCAGGCTTGAGAGAGACAAAAAGCTAAACTGCATCATTGACAGTCAACTGGGCCAGACCAAACCCTTGCCCTGAGGTACTGAAGCCCAACAACAACAACAAAAAAAAAAAAAAAAAAAGAGGAGGGGGGGATCGAGCTTGCTCCATGTGAGGGAGGCTCATGCTGCTCCAAGACCACAGAGAGAGAGGTTACACATTTGAACAATGTAACAGCTCTGCATGCCGCCTCAGTTTCAGGCCATCTTTTATCTTTCATGGTATGCCGAGATGGAGTGATCTTTGGGTTTCTATGTAGCGAATACTCGCAAATATGCAATGTGCAAGGTTTGCATTGCACGGGGTAAATAGGGAGGATGATGTGGACACAGAACAAGTAGACATTGCAAGACTTACAATTACCACATGAAATACCACCCATATTGGAAGCCTGTAAGGAAGAGAGCACACACAAACCAAAAAAAAAAAAAAAAATCATCCAAATAAACATATCTACAAAAAGTCCACAACACATTATTTAAAAATTTAATATTTTTCCTTTATTTTCATGTGTGTGTATGTGTTATATTATTTATTTTTTCTTTTAATTTCAGATCCACAAAACCTACCATTCCCCCTCCCTCAACAGTGGGGAATGTGCTGGCAATAGAAATGTGTGAATTTCAAATAATGTTTTAAACATGGAAGCACAGTGTAATAAACATCAGCATTAGCATTCATACTGTGGTGATAAGTAGGTTACCCTAGAATAGGAATACATCTTCTGTGGTGCACCATTGTTGTTAAATACTTAATGGCGCTGCCAGTATCTTCAAGGGACACCTGTCCCGTTGTTTTGTAAGTCTGATTAGAGTGTGAAAGAGCTGTAGGGAGTAAGAATCAATAGGGAGCCCTGTGTTAAGTCAACTCTGCGTGAACATACTTTAGAAATAGCATGTTTGTTCCCAGAGCAAAATAACCCCAGACTAAGTGTATTTCAGCCATTATCTCATCACACACTAACCTGCGTTAGCACTGTAGGTAAGAAAATGCTATTATGGTAAGACATTACAGTCATAAAAATTATTTATTCTATGGTGGCAATATGAGCATAATCTTAGAGCCTGACTTGCATAAAAAGCTATATCTATTCAGTTTTGAGCTTTGTAATTTTAATTCAATATAGGCTAAGGTAGAAATGTGGCCTGTCACTTTAGTATGTTGCAGAGTAAATTCTGTAACATCAGTGCCTACATTTACATGCACAATGTTGGCTATTGGCAACACTTTAAAGCTGCAGTTGGCGATCTCTGACTGCTATAGCTCAAACTTCACGTGTAAACAAATAGCTTAAAATACTTAAAGTTTAGGAGAAAAAATGCCTTTTTGGGATGGAAATGTGGGATGCATTCCACTCTCTCAAGGCTCTTGTTGGATTACTGGGATTATTTTGTCTCTGACATCCAATTTGAAAATGTGTTGAAGCTGTAGACTTTCGGCAACAAGATAAACAACTGTTCTGAATGAACTTTCTTTGTGGCCACAGTTCAGACTGTAGCAACAGAGGCGCTTGTGCAACTGATCTGAAATTTTGATACGTTTATCTGCAGAATGTGACGTTTCATAACCACTTTGAATGAAGCTGAAGAGGCGAGGGGGTGATGAGGAGAGCTCGAGTTTTATACTTATAAGGAAAGGAGTGGGAGGAGCTACAATTCAGGTCAGAATTTGACAACAAAGACAAAAACGAGGTGAAAAACGTCTCCATACGTCTTCATACAGCACAGGTTAGTTTCAGGATAGGTTGTTAATAGGCCCTTCAGGTTTAATGCTTATATGTGCCTTCAGCATTCCGTGATTGGATAGCCCTGTTGCTATGAATAAACTAGAGCAGAAAATACTCTTTTCAAACTGGTGTCCCACCTACAGATAGAACAGCCCACCTACAAAAAAGGATAAGGTGAACAGTACATTACTTCTAGTACAGGGGGGATGGTGATCCCAGTAATTATAACAATAGTGACAATGGTTTTTGTTGGCCTCAAAATGTACCACTAATGCTGGTCAAGTCGCATTTTACAGACAGAAAAACAAAAGAAGTAAGATCTAGGGGATAGTTTGATATAGTTTAGGAAGGGATAATTTTACCCATTTTAAAATGTTTTAAAATATATTATTTCACTTAAATGGTTTGTAGGGAAGTGATGATGATGTCCTCCTCTCTTCATTCTTACTTTGCTGGATGCTAACTCTAGGGCTGGGTATCGATTCAGATTTTCCAGATCGATTCGATTCAATATTACAAGGTCCCAGTTCGATTCGATTCAAGATTCGATTCCATTCGATTCGATACAATATCGATTCAGTCAGGGATATTTCAGTTAAAATACCAATTTTACTTGGATATATAAAAAAAAAATCTGAGAAATAATGCTGTAAATTTAACAAGGAACCTTTTGACCTGGTACATTAAGAATTGAACCCAAACCATTCAAACATGACCTGACCAACACAAAAAAATTTATTAATTTAACTTAAATTAAATTAAATCACAAGGCAGACAATTTAAATAAAGTGGCTACAAACATTATAAACTGAGGACATTCACTTAGCTGCCTGCAACTGCTTTTGTGCAATATACTACAGTGGTTGTGATACACACAACTGTATCAGAAGAGAAATAACCATATATTAACTCATAAATAAATGTAAGTGCTGGTAAATGTTGGTTTGTTTGAGCTGTGCCGACTGTGTTTCTGGGTGATGTCTCATTAAATGGTTGCAGAGATTTGTCGTATTTCCACAGTATTTTACCTTCCAGTTGCATATCTTGCATATCGCTTGTTTTTTTGTCCAACTTGTCGTTTTCCTCGTACTTTCCTCGTGCTGCTGAAACACATCCAAACATCAGCTTTTAAACTCAGTGGCGGTGCCTTCAGTGGTGTATTCGCTCCAGCCATGTTGTTTGACTGCTGGCACTAACAACATCTCACGAGATCTCGTGCCATGAAATGCAGCGCTAAATGCTGATCACGCGAGACTAGCTGGGTTGATAACACAGGCTGCTTCTCTGCACCATATGTCGATTAAATTGATTTTTTTAACCCAGCCCTAGCCAACTCTCAGTATGCTGCCATAGTTATGACCCCAACAACCATCTTTAAATTAAGTGCCTACATCACACCAGCACAAGATTTCTGTTCATAGTCTTCTGTATGATGGTGCTGGGGCTGTTCTCTGATGTATTGTGCTGGCTCGAATAAACAGATAGTCAGACTTTCAGTTTGGGTGTTCAGCCAGTTTTGACACTGGTTTTGTCCTAGTCTAAGTAGCAACATATTAACTTCTCGCTCACACTGAGCCAGGCCACGGCAACTTCAGTGTTTTGCAATTGCTCCAAAGGGGACCTTGTGGGGTGTCCTGTGACTCATCTTGTAGCTTGTGACAAATTGGTTGACACACAACCATGTCCACTTGTGCTCTTTATCACAACATGTTCACTTGCTTTTATGCAAAAGTAACAGGGGAATATCATCAAAACAATGGCAGCAGGCTAATAGCACAGCAAAAATGATGACAGGGCAACATCCCTGCTGCACCACACTGCTTAAAGAGTGAGTGAAATAATACCAACTATTTCAAAATGGCTAAAACAACCTTTAAAGAAAAAAAAAAACTGTAAAAGTCCAACATTTTAATGAGGTTTCTCACAATCAGAGTACTGTACGAGCTTAGTTATTCTTATGATTGCAAGAACAGAACTCTCTGTGCATGTAAAATTAGCAAATGCAACAGCATTAGCCGTGTAAAACAATTTTCTTTGGCCCTACACCTTCATGAGTGTATATTTGTTTGGATGTATTGAGCTGCTCGGAATATCACTGAGGTGCACCGACATGCAAAAAACAGAAATACACCATTCAAAACCCCGTAGAAAGTGCCTGTCATTCTCCCTCTGTGAAGGGTGTGGGAGTTCTCCCCCTCCCTGCAGAGCTCTTGTCTATTTTCAGTGATAGGGTTTCCAAGCCAGCAATCATGTAATTAAGGCCCTTCATCATATTTATTCATCCTCACAGGTTTTTGACAACCTACAACTGTTTACCACCCCCATTGCTAAACCTTGTGCAAACATGAAAACTCTTGGCAGTGTCTTGATAGTTTGTTTGATGCATTTTGTCTTTGGCTCACTCCTTCTTCATAAAACTGCAGTCACTCACTCAAAACTATATTTAGGCAGTCCTAATAATTTGATGAATCAAAGCAGGTCTTTCCGCTATCCATGGCAGGGTTGCGTGAACTTGTGTTTCAGCTGCATAGCAAGACTGTCCCATTCTCAACTTGAGGTCATTCTGTAGGCCTGGCTCTTTTGCACTGAAAGCCTTGCACTCAGCTAGCTGGAAATAGTTTGAGAACAGGACTTTAGCCTAATCATTAATGCATAATTCCTGCAACCCATCAGAGTAATACACTCTCACTGTGCTCATTATTAAAAGTTTATAACACTGTTACAGTTGTCTGTGGCCACCTTAAGAGCTTTCATGTATTATTTAGGCTATGCCAAGAAACAATATGAGGCCAAACTCACTAGCTTCGCTCTACACAACCATACAGTGTGTATCTGCTGCCCCTCTGGAGTGAAATATTGAACGAAGTTTATAACAGACTTACTGGAAGTCCTCAGCAACAGCCAGCTGAAATCTGTGCATCTTTTATGTCTGTTAGAGTGCTGTGAAGACAGTGAAAGATATGTGAGAATGTCTTACTTCCATTCTAGGTCAATTTGAGATAGAAATGGGGAGACTTTACTGAAGGGGAAGGGAAGGGGGATAAGTGAGAGTGAAAGCTGTGAGGAGAGGAATTGGTGTTCTGTCCTTTATTTCCCAGCATTCTGGTAGGAAATAGGTGTGTTTCATAACGATACAATATCGATTTTTTTTTTAAACGATATGATATTGGCCAATATCACAAAGTCTGCCATGATATGATTTAGATTTGATTCGGATCCGGGTCCTACGATCGGTATGAGACGAAATCAAATGTCCATTTCACAGAATCATTTACATTTCTATTAACACGCAAAAAGCAACTAAAGTATGCTTTGAACATTTTTATCAATGAGCTCTTCCAGAAATGTTAAATGAAAAACGATCTATTCTTTTTAATAAAAATAAAAGTCAGGCTGCTAGCTGAACGCTGGCTAATGCTAGCTCATTAGCTAATTCAGCCATTTTTGCTTGCTTCGTTGGTCACCAAAACTAATTTGTAAAGTTTAGGAAAAGGTGATGTTTGGAAAATGTCCATCGTCATCGTTAAAGTTAGCTAACATGTTATAATGTTAACCATGACCTTTGCCTAATAATCACTAATAATTGTTTGCGAACATTCACTAATAATAGCTAGCCAATGTTGGCTAGCATGTGTTGACAAAAAACAAATATGGCTCTTGCTTGACATGAAACTCGAACCCCGTTTGCAGAAGTAATGTCCTGGTGATAATGTCATCCACCATGAAATAGCATGAACCTTGAGAATATGACATTTCAACATGTCCTTGGTCTGAAATGTAAAATGCCAACATTTTTTACTTACAACTGGGTTGCTATGTGTGTGTGCACGACTATGTTGTCTGTTGATGTAATTGATATTGGCCATCGCACTAAAGATGACCAGTGATTGCAAACCCTGAACATAAGTCCAATCAAAAGACAATAACTGAGTCAGTGATGTGAGACACACTGGTAGAGCCATAAAGCCAGTGCAGCTGCATTTCACAAGCTTTTCAGTGCAACACTTCAATCATCTGTGAAGCCATCTGAGGAAAGGCCTCATTTATATCATCTATTGTAAACAAATTAAAACCCAAAGAGCAAGTTTGATATAATTAGTCAGAGTAGATCACAGGGAAAAAAGCTGCATACATAGCCCTAATGACTGCTGGGTAAATGACTAAATAAATATGCACGTTTAAAACAAGATTGGGTTCACTTCCAGTTTTCTAGTGTAGAGTGCCACAGTTCTGGGGGCTAGGCATGCTGCCAGCACAAACTCATGAGGGTGTTGTGTCGTTAACAAACAAGCCCCACACAGCTCCATTCTTTGCCTCCTACAATTTAAAACACAAGATGGGAAAGCGTGCCAATGACAGAGCGGGGAGTGATGCCAGGGACTGTACAATGTGGGCGAAGTGCTAATGATCAACAGTCCCTCCTAAAACACGCAGCTGGAGCGGGAAGAGATGAGGAGAATGTACAAGTCTGTCTTGTTCCAATCTGTGCAATTAGCAAACTCTTAAATGTGCATTTGCATGAAGTTGGCACAGAACTGTATTCTCATATTTTAAATATTTTGAATTTTCCGTCAGCCTACTCTGTGACTTTTATTCCAATTTTATTCTAACTCTGTCAAAAATATTTGACGTTTCTGCTTTCTGTATATCAATCTGAACTTCATGAATTAGAAATTGAAATTTAGCAGCAGCTCGCAATTGTACTCTTAATTGACCCCAGCCCTCTCACCGATCAGTTGTTTAGTCGTCTCTTTTTGGTTGTGAACAGTCTGCTATTTGAAGCAATTACCCCAAGGGACAAAAATGTTTTCCGATACAAAAAAAACAAAAAACAAAGTGAATTGCTATTGTGAACAAGTACAATTTTCCAAAACATTTGGTGAATAAACAAAAAGCAACGGTATATTCTGGAGCTACTGACTGGATTAATTCAGTCCAAAATTTAAGTAGCAACACAATTGGGCAATGTGCATACTGAACAACAGGCACCATTCACGTTCCCCATTGTGTGGAGAGAGAGTTGCTATAGTGCACTGAAGGCTATTATTGCTACTGAGATGAAGTTAATATCAAACAAGGGTTCTATAATAAGTTTTCTCATGGCAGGTGTCACTTGACGGTTATCACCCAGTTGTATCCACAACAGCCTTCAGAATAGAAAGGTTCAGAGTTGACTTCTCGCCACTTCTCCAATGGATTGAAAGAAAATGTCATATTACCATGGTAATACAAATTAGTGTGGAATCCTCAGCCTCACGCCAGCATACAAATAATGAGCTCTGGCGAATTTATTACCTTGATAAAGTTTTTGAGTTATAACATTATCTGCCAAGATCTATATGGCATCTCAGTGAATCAATTTTGTGTCATTAAAAATCACTCAGCTTGTTATTCTGGGATACCTCCTGATATTGCATTTTAAAAGTCAATTACACAATCAATAAGGGGAAGATTTCTTAAGCAGGATATTAAGAGAGATAAGATGCCCCTCTGTCAATACAATTATTAGCAATTTCAGCTCTGTCCCCGCTGATACAGTGTTGAAAAAGTGTGTTGGAATGCCAGTCTCTACAAGGTAAAATTGCCCAAACAATGATTCGGCAGCCTACAAAAAGCACTTTTGGTGCTTGCGAGGCACTGGTCATTATCGCGGAGGTTCATATATCAGCTGGAGTCAGGGTTCTTGGGCTTTTTTCAGCTTTAATTAGTTGTATGTACCAGAGGTTAGGAATGAACTTGTGTTTAAGAGTAAGAGAATCACAGTGACATGCTCCTTGATCCCTGGCCTCGGTCATCACCTGAGGGACTCCCTCTCTAAGACACAGGAGGTGAGAGAGTCTGGTGATTGCCCTCAGGAGGATCATAGGGCCCTGCCGGCGGGACCGGACATCTCGTTAAGGCCCGGTGGCTCACGGTGAAAATGAATGGCCCCCCACACTTTAGTGGGAATTTCAGGATAGGACCCTGGCTATCTAACAAGACAATCACAAAAGCCAATTAGGATCGAGGCGATGCTTTGGGGATACAGAGATTCCAGAGCTAAGGGAAGTGATTCTAGCCTTGGCCCTGGTCTATAACCTGGAGGAGAATTTCAGCATGTCTGCAGGAGAGCAAACTCCAGCTCTGGATCAATCTCACCAGTGGACCGAATCAGATTTCCCTTGGTCCAGTGTACATGGGCTGAATGCAACATTACTTGACTTAACTTAGTGTTTTGACAACTTTCCAGGGCTTCTCGACAGCACCTGGTTAGTGTTTCTCCTCGGGCTTTCACTTTGTACAAAGTAAATAAATAAATAAATGAATAAATAAATAAATAAAGTAGTTAAAAAATGAAAAGCTTTTATTTTAACTGATTGTTGTAAAATATCAAGGATGATGGCTGCAGCAGTGCTCTCTGACTTTGTAGTTCCAAATTGTGATTTAGACTTCATTGACTGTAGTTGGGTGGAAAAAAAAAAGTTCCACTTGGATTGCTTGGACTTAAACTCCTTATCAACTGCACTCTGCTTATTCCATGCAGCTTGGCTCAACGTGAGCACGGCTTCAGCCACATGAATCTAATTATAACTCCACTCTGTTCATGCTTTTATATGCAGCACATCCAGTATCTGCTCTGATGTTTATCCTGCAACACAGACCACAGAGTCCTGAGCCCTGTGCTGAGACTTTGCTACAATACACCTCTGCAGAGAATTAATGGCTGTAGACCCACACCCACTTTGGCAGTATGTTTTTAAACTGGAGCTGTCATTAATGTACTGTACTGCCTCATTAACAGTTTCATAGGCTGTGCATTAATGCAAATTCTCATTTTTTTTTAAAACATTAAATACAGGAACATAATATTTGTTGTAGTTTACTGTAGCCAGGGTATAGCCTTTGTTGTAATACAGCAAAGTGGAACTTGATAGTTTGCCCCCACCCCACATTTTGAGCTATTAAGTCTCCTAATGTGTGTGAATATTAACATTTCAATATGCCAATATGTTTGTCCAGAATAAACATTTAGGCTAAACATTTGGTGGGGGAAAAAACTGACAAAACCAAAACGTATAGAAAGTGATGTAATGTAACAACAAACTAATAGACCTTCTTTTTTTTTTTTTTAACCAAAGTTTACCAGAGTGGGAGTGCTACTCTAAGAGAAAAGAAGGGAACATACAGGCGTGGTAAACTAAAATATGTAATGTTTCATTGAAATGTTTTTCCTGTTATCACTGGGTGTAGAAAACATCATGAGACTGTTAAAGAGTCTTAAGTTATTTGTTCGCAGAAAGAGGCCTATTAGTTGATTTCTGGTTTGATTTTCACATGTAAGAGCGGAGCAACCAATCAGAACACTACTTCTGTTTTTGGCTCCCGCCCCCTTTTGATTGACTCGTCAACTGCACCTGTTGTCCTCCACCAGGCTCCACAAACAGCAGCACGTTGGCTCGTTAGCACAGCATGCTCATTTTGTGCTGTGCCTGGATATAAAATAATTTTACTGAGGCTTACTTTACCGATCTAACGTTCTATCAGAAGAGGTCCGAGCTAGCAAAACACTAAATAAGCACTGAATAAGACACAGTCTAACTGAGTTTACTGTCCCTTTAAAAAAAAAAAAAAAAAAAAAAAGTGTAGTCTGAGAAAGCTAGTGAGAAAATAATGCTAACATCAGATATTAAGGCATGCCCTGACTGTCCGTCTGGCTGGCAGTTCTGGCAAAATACAGATGGGCTACAGGACCAGTGTTAAAATAAATAAATGAATAAATCAATCAATAAATAAATAAACACATAAATAAATAAATAAATAAATATCTGTATTTGCTGCTTGGTCAAAGCTAGTGTGCCCTTCTGTGTTGACCGTTGCACCACTCATTAGCCTTTGTTGGTGTGTGGGTGTGTGTCAGTGAATGAGTAACAGGGAGAGAATGAGAGAAAAATTACTAAAAATTATGATAATATTGAACGCTCATATTATTTTACCATCCTTTGTGGTGATACTGCATGTTGTGCCTTCATCTGCCATGATGCACAGTTTCTGGCGGAACATGTTGTGAAGAGGTTTGTGTAAGTGTGGCCATCATTTGGATGCCAGCTTCTGTATAGCTCATTTAAGTGTTGATCACAAGCTCTGGTTTCATGCACGTGCACGTTTTATGCAGTGCTTATTTTTCCTGTTTGGATTATGTCATATATTTACTGATAACCTGTATGCCTGAATAAATTCTTTTTGTGTCATGCCACATTGGTGGCCCATCCAACTTGGGATTACATGACTCCCTCACTTCCTGACACAACAAACGCTGACATTACCTGCATCATATGCCGACACAATTTTGACATCAAAGAGATATGAGGATCAAACACAACCAGCAAACCCAATGACACAGCACTGTGGCCTTACCATATATGAGGCAATACTTCTTTTTCTGTGTATTATTGCTGCAAAGATACCCAACACAAGGTGTGACTGTGCTTGCATAACACAAACTGGCAAAAGTAAAATAAAATTAACTGGATTAATAAACAGGCAAATTAACAATGGAGCACACCTCATTACCTGAGTTTTACTTGGTTTGAACAACAGATTACCACATTCTGTCAGACCATTTGGACTTTCCCCCATTCCAGCACACAGCTGACTCATACAGAATGACTGCGGTTTGACTTGGCTAAGACTAAGGACGCAACAGTGTGAAATTTGATGATACCATTATCATGTGAGGAAAAATCATGGCGTCACGGCATCTGCGTTTACTATGCAATAATATAGTTTTACAACACTAACGACATGGAAAATCGCATGAGCATTTCATACATTGCAGCTTTATTGTAGTTTATCTTTTTTTTTATGATCCTGCAAAAACTCCAGGCAACTTCAATAAGCACTTCTACACAAAACAAATGTGTTTAAAAGTGCTTTACAGAAATGGTAATGAATGTTAACCTGAAGAAATAAATATGTAAATGACTAAATAAATTAAAAATAAGTAAATAAATTACAGGGCATCATAACAGAACAAAGAGAGAATTCAGGCTCAGTGAAAAGTAAAGTAAAACTGAGTTTTTAGGAGAGTTTTTAAGGAGATTCAGCTGATGCAGTGAAAGTGGTTCCATATCTGGAGGAGCTACAGCAAAGGCTCGATCACCTTTGATTTAACATGTGGACACCTCACCCAGTGGACCTGAAGCATCTAAATACACAGCATGGTCTGGACACACATTTTGAAATGTAGCTAGTGAAGAGCAAGGCCATGTAAGGTTTTATAAAACAGCAATGTTTTGAATTCAATTCTGGAACTGACAGGCAGCCACAGCAGAGATGCCAGGACAGCAGTAACATCGTCCCTCTTTGTGGATTTAGTTTAAGACCTTAACTGCAGCATTGTGTACTAACTGTAGGCGGAAGAGAGAAGTTTGAGTGATACAAGTGTAAAAAGAGACAATCAAGACCGCAGGATATAAAAGTATGTGTGACCCTTTCTGGGTCTAGCAGAGACAAAAAAAAAAAAAAAAAAGTCATAGCAAAATTCCTCTCACAACTGAGCCCAAATTGTGGGAGTTGAAGGTAAATTTCTACACCAGAGGTTCCTAAAGTTTTCAGACCATGTACCACTACAGCAAATCAAACCTCCCAAGGACTACTACCACAACCCAAGCAGGTTGGCACCAGTTCATGCTATGTTGGACGTGATGTCATGTCACCCTACATAGCTCAGCAAAGGCAAATTTTATTTCCAAAATATTTAAATGATGTCAACTAATTTAAATTATATGACGTTTGTTTTTGGTTTCGGTTAAGGACTTGGGCCAGTTTGAGTACCGTTGTGGTCTTTCAGCAAGGCTCTTGCGCACCACCAGTGGTACCACAGTCTGGGGACCGCTGGTCTACACCAATCCACCACCCTCACTTATTTCACTGTCATATTTCTTTTTCACACACGCAATGTGCTCATTTCACAAAATTAAAATTGGTCATATAAAGGCAGTTAGTTTTTAGTCAGCATATCTGCACTACTGGTGTAATATTGGTATAGCTAGGGAATTCCAATAGCTGCTGTATAAGAACATGTTGGTAGTAAATGTCTGTCTCACCGGCTTTTTATATTGATCTGAAAATGAGTCACAAAAATTTCAGCTTGTTTCCATAAAACCTGCTGCTTAGGGTCCATGCAGGTGCTGAATGAACTGTTGCTGTTTGCCAAAACAGCAACAATGCTCAAACTTTGTTGACAGTTAATTTTCAAAGTATGCTATAGGTAGTTATAATCCATCTACTAGGGCTGTGCAATATGACCCAAAACTAATATCCCAATATAGATCACTTCATATTCCAATAATAATATATATTGCAATATAGCACATTTTCTGTCAGTTACAAGAATTAATATTTTATATAAACTGACCACATCGAAAGGCCTATTTCTTATTACATTTTGAATTATATTGTCAAGACAAATACAAGGTACTGCATATTGTATTATTTTTCTTCTTTAATTTGTAACCTTTGTGCAAATTTTCAATTTCACAGTAAACAAAATAAAAAATATGACTATATAAAATAAAAGAGTAATGATGGAAAGAGTCTATTGGTGATCTGTACATGATTCCCAATGCTGGCACAATTTTTTCCAAGACAACAATAGTGCCATGAATGCGCCATATGGAGTGACACCTCTTCAGTCAATTAGCTAGACCATTTAATTTTCTGTCAAAACATCGCTATATCTGCGCTGCAGGTGTGTGTGGCTCCTGCAGAGGCTGCCGCCAGGGCTTACTGCTCCTCTCCAAAACTGCACCCGCATGTAGGGCAACGCGAGGCCGCTTAGGTCCGTTAGACTCCTTTGTCCTCCTCCGTGTTTTGTGCAGTTTGATGTAGACAACGTGATGTCGGTTTTCATGTCTCGTCAGCCGGCTGGAACTGAGATGGTTTGTTCTGTTCTAATGTTGCCAGCTCATCCCCAAGTTCTACAGACTGCAAGGTGTCACAAAAGTCACAGTGAGAAAAACACTGCTTTGAAATCAACATTTTGTTTCAGTGAATGGAGCCCTAATATCTGCCGTTTATATGTGAGCTTTATTAGCACAGAGTTAATAAAATGGCACTGCTGTCAGAGTTTTAGTGGTCGGTTATGTCCGACACTCAGAGCAAACACTCACACTGTGTTGACCATTACAACAAACTGTGGCAACATTTCCTTGCAGGATTTAACCTAAGCTATGTTATAATGTATTGTTATGCATTTAGTTTATGTTGCCTACTCTCATGTGTGCAGTGCAGAGAAACGCTAAGCATCACCCAATTACAGAAAATAAACTGCCGTAATAAATTACCAGAATTAGTTGATTTGTGACGCAACAAAACAAACAACTGAGCATAACGCTGAATGACAGTCGTCTTTCTACTGTTGCACGATATATGTCGCCATATCACACAACCCTACCATCTACCAAAATATTAATTAACTCACAAAGACCTGAGGACTTCAACAGAGGAAAAAGGGCCTAAACATCAAGTCAATCTCCCAATCCAGGACAGCAACATCACCATTTACAAGTCAAGTTAGATTAAAATGTAGCAAAGTGAAATACTGTGTTGGAAGAGAAGGTTGCCCCTTCACCTGTTTATTTGGATCACATCACATTAGAAAAATGCTTCTCTGTGCCGAAAGCTGTATGAAATGTGAATATATTATCCTCCTTGACTTCAAAATTTGGGATGTGAGTAAGCAGTTGGAGCTCTTTTAAGAGAATAAATCAGCAAACCCAAGACAACACAATGGACAAATGCAACAGATGTAGGCCAAGTAAGTTTCATTTGAGCAAATGGTAAAGGCGCCCATTGATAAACACTGACTGTGTTTACATGCACACTAAAATCCCATTAACATTTGGGATACTGCAGTATCCTGTCTTTAAGTTGGCACACATAACCACCACAACCCATTTATAGTATCCCAGATAAGCTCACATACCAATTGTGAGAAACTTGGAAAGGTACCTGGAGCACTCAATATTCATACTCAATAAGATACCATCCAGGATGCTGGGATGCTGGCGCATGTGCATACCTTATCCCAGATTCTGGTTTTGGTGTGTACTACATACGCTGTATGTGTATGTGCATGGTAAGATCTCCCCCTGAACCTCCTCGCTGTCAGATAAAAGGAAGCGGCTGGCCAAAGCATCAATCAAAACATGGCAGGACACTGAGTTACTGGGTTGTCCTTCTAATGGAGCGACAAAAGAGAGGACTGTGTCTTTCTATAATGACAGACATTACATTTTTGAGTGGTTTTAATAGTAAGAATAAAACACTAGCTGAAAAGAGTCCAATCACTGTCAGGCCAGTAACAAAGAGCCCAGGTGGATGCATGTGTGCTATGGAAATTAGTATGCCGTTCAGGGAAATTGTGTCTATTGAGGGACATATTTGAATAAATGATCGCAGGAAACTAAAGAAGCATGTAAACAGCTTTTCCCAGATGCTTTTGTGATTTTAATATGGTTATACTAAAATGTGACTTGTGAGATGAAGCTGAATTTTTTCATTGTCTTCCATATATTTATGGAAGTCATTTAGTACTGGCTAACTCTTGTTTGTTGAAGGATAGTTTTATAATACATACAATTTTCCTGTGAAAACTCCCTTTTTCCTGGTATCATTCATTTATTGTGGCTAATTAATCAATCAATTAATATTAACTTTACATTATTTCTTTTATTAACACTCACAACATTGTCACTCTCCAAATTTCAATGGACCTAATGGTATAGTAAAAGAACCCTTTAATCTTGTTTCATAACACTGCAACATTATTTACAATCTGAATGTTAAAAAACATAGTTCAGGGGAAAAGCAATGTTGTATGTTAACTTGTAGTAATAATAATAATAATAATAATAATAATAATAATAAAGCAAAATTGTGCAGTGTAAGATTTAATCACATTCAATGCCTTTTTAATGACTTGTAATAATATTTAATTGATATAAAAAAAAAAATAACTAAAAGATAACTAGGTGTAAATCCAGAAATAATTAAAGCAGAAATAATTAGGACACTTAAGAAAATTCAGGTCTTATTATTTTTAAGTGAGAGGGAAACATACTAAAATGTAAGCCTAAAGCAAATGCCAAAGTAGAACCCAGGAAAGTAGAAATTATACACAAGATAGTATATTGTGCTGCACTATCATAAAATTTGTTTTAGATCCCTATGAATGAATTCTGATTGGCAAGATACCATGAAAACATCAGAACTTTATTAATAAGTTTGATATTTGGGAGGCCGCCAGGTTGATGCTCATCACTGCTTAAGCTTGTGGGAAAAGCAGTTGAACTGGGCTCAGACGCAAATGGCATTGAAATGTCCAGTCATCCAGATCTGAGATCAATCTTCATCCTGTGCCACTCCTCAACACAGGTCAAGCTGGGTTGTTTAAAATTCATTCACAATGTTCTTCTTATTTTTTGTTCAGGGTCACAGGAGGTTGGAGCGTTTCCCAGCATTAAAAGTGAAATGCAGAGAAACACCATCACAGGGAGTGATTTAAGAAAGCACCATTAGTAGAGACATTTGAATGTCTTCTGTAGAAAATTACTGTCTTCCTTTTACAACACAAAGTATGGGTTTTGTCCCATTGACGTAACTGAGGTCAGTGGAGTTTCAAATTTTTCTGCAGCCTGCCAGGAGAGGGCAATGGTTACTATCTTGCCGAGGACATCTACACTGGCTCTGGCCCCTGGACCAAGATCTATAGTCTAGGCCTTGAGTAAGCTAAGTTCAGTAGGCCTTGATGGATCTTGGCTTGTGGTTGTCCTGCTGCAGATGTGGGAGTGAGGATACAGGAATTATAGCTACGTTTGATTTTTTGTCAACTATAGACATGGCTCCATCTATTCATCCATCTGTCCATACATCACATGCAATTTCTGAAACTAAGCTGATTCATTTTGGATGAAACTTGGAGGAATGACGGATTTTGACTCGGATCACACCTTTTTTTTTTTTTTTTTTTTATATTAATCAGATTGTCCTACCACAGCGCCGCCACCACCAGGTCAACAGGGCTCATTATCTCACTTCCAAGTTAGACAATGCCAGGAATGATCTGTATTGACTAGGGCTGGGACAATGTGATTTTGAAAAGGAAAAAAAAAAATGCTAAAATGGGACAAAATCAAAAATAATTATCAATATTCTTATTATTCTTATTATATTTATAGTAGTGTTAAAAACATTAGCTGTATTCCACTTCTGTTAACGGCCAGCCCGTCCACTACAACAGCGCACTTGTTTTTTTGGACATGCTGTCTGATGTTCAGGCTTACACAGCAGCCAATCACAGCAAAGCACAACAACAGTTACTGGGAAAACAAGGATTTTGAAATACAATCTGTGTTCAGATTTATTTATGCATGCAAAATAATAATGATAAAACAATATGTTTTACTTACTGATCATCATCTGTTATGGAATTATCAAAAATTAATTAGAATTAGTAGTCGCAGCCTGAGTTTTTACATTGATATCCAGCATCTACAAACTAATTAGCCCACCACAGTGCCACCAACAGGCCTAAAAGACATGGTCATTGCGAGGTTAGATGCTAGCTGTGCCATAACCAGCACAATCCAAAGATGTGATTAATTATCATAATACACACTCTTCTATCTAGCCACTCTTCCATCTCACCTTGTTGCTCCATTCAAAATTATTAACACGACCGAGAGGCACTAAATAGGTCATGCTGCATAATGGATTATTGTGATTTTGTTATTTGATACATATCTTTTCCTTTGGGGGTGAACGACTTCAGGGAAGGTTAAAAGTGTGCATATTTGGAATAACTGAGTGATCTGTACCAAACTGGCTTTTGCTCCATCTGGTATAGTTAAAAATGGGGTGAGAGTTTCACCTCTGAATCAGCTGAACCAACCAGTAAGATCAGCTCAGAGCCCTTCCTGCTGATGCTACAGCACATTACCCGTACGCTGTCGGTGGATTATCCAAAACTTTGTTGTTGAACATGAAAGCAACTCAATCTTGTTATCGCTTATGCACCAACATCCACTTAACAAAAGACTTCCCCAAAGCCTTTGCCATGGTTCGATCCTAATAGTCTTAGCAGTATTAGACTGAGAACAGCCACAAAAGGAGGATCACTCTGCCCACCCCCACAATTAAAAAAAGATTAGGCGCATGCTACAAATCCACTGCATGTTTACAACAGGTGACTGATGCAGAATGTGCCCGTTTAACTAAATAGAGGGATTTCCAGCCAGTGTATTGTAGACACATTACTCTCTCACTAAAAGAGATGTCACTATATTCTGATGTAATGTTTACTTTCTAATTTGCACACAGCGTATTTGATTATACACTTGAATTAATAATCATTGTTTGTCTTGTTAAAACCAGTGCATGATCATGACAGGCAATAACCATGAAACAATTTATTCATGCAAGTATAACATGTCTGCTAGGCATTTTCTCAACATCACGAACACTGTTTTTTGTGAAAACCTATGCATAGACACAAGATAGATCCCCACACATCACTGCAAACAGTAACACTATGAGAAAAGCAGTTCTGATCAAACACATGCATTCAGTCGCCTCATGCTAAAATGGTTAATGGGTAAAAGCACCATCACTTCAGATTTCAATATTATGGACTAATAGAACTGTGCCTGCCCGTTAATGTCTGTATCTACGTAGTGCCTGCCTCTCAGACAATATCTGACATCTGTTAATGAAAACCTTTTTAGTAGGAGTAACCTAAATCTGCTCACATTCTGTATAGTTAAAGTGTGAATCTCCAACACTGTAGGACTGTTATTTGCCTGATCAGTTGAGTGGGTATTTGTTCACATTTTTGAGTACATCAAGAAAACAAGCAGGGGGTCCAACCTGTGGAGAGAACAAAGACACATCCTGCATGCATAGCTGACATTTGTCATTTACATTACCATTCCTTCAAAGCAGGCCTCTACAGGGAGCACCGGGGGGCATTCCACCCTCACTATTAATAATGTCATAGATGGGAAAAAATGTATCTTTGAACATATTACAAATGATCCTTTGCCAAACATTTCAAAATATGCTCAAAATCAGGGGAAAAAAAAGGGGCTTTAGTAAAAAATAAAGCATTTTTTATTCCCAGAATGCAAGAAATAATTTTGAAGCATCGATGTGCAAACAAACTCCAACCTTTCCTGTCATTAAGAACTCAACTCTGACAAAAGATTAAAGGTTGACAAACAAGATCAGGAAGTGCAAACTGTCAAGTATCTAACTGCCCAATTATGTGTGTATCTAATGAGATGTGTTGTGTTACAACTGCATATGTAATAACTTCTCATTATAAATGTTCATATAGCAGAAGTTTTCAGCTAAAAGTGTCATGATCTTGTTAATGTAATATTTTTCATGTTAATAACTTTTACCTGAATATCTGTGATGGAAACCTTTGGCTTTAAGTCATGCAAATCATGGAGCTTTATCGTTATAATACACCAGTTATCAATGGACTATCACAGTAAACAACACATTTAACCTATACACTACCAGTCAAAAGTTTGGACACACCTTCTCATTTAATGTTTTTTCTTTATTTTCATGACTATTTACATTGTAGATTCTCACTGAATGCATCAAAACTATGAATGAACACATATGGAATCATGTAGTAAAAAAAAAAGTGTGAAATGACACAAAACTGGCACACATGAGGACCAACCGAGGAAAGGAAGACCAAGAGTCACCTCTGCTTCTGAGGACAAGTTCATCCGAGTCACCAGCCTCAGAAATCGCAAGTTAACAGCAGCTCAGATCAGAGACCAGATGAATGCCACACAGAGTTCTAGCAGCAGACCCATCTCTAGAACAACTGTTAAGAGGAGCGCAATCAGGCCTTCATGGTCAAATAGCTTCTTGGAAACCACTGCTAAGGAGAGGCAACAAGCAGAAGAGATTTGTTTGGGCCAAGAAACACAAGGAATGGACATTAGACCAGTGGAAATCTGTGCTTTGGTCTGATGAGTCCAAATTTGAGATCTTTGGTTCCAACCGCCGTGTCTTTGTGAGACGCAGAAAAGGTGAACGGATGGATTCCACATGCCTGGTTCCCACTGTGAAGCATGGAGGAGGAGGTGTGATGGTGTGGGGGTGTTTTGCTGGTGACACTGTTGGGGATTTATACAAAATTGAAGGCACACTGCAACCATGCAGCATCCTGCAGCCCCATGGCATCCCGTCTGGTTTGCCTTTAGTTGGACCATCATTTATTTTTCAACAGAACAGTGACCCCAAACACACCTCCAGGCTGTGTAAGGGCTATTTGACCACGAAGGAGAGTAATGGAGTGCTGCGCCAGATGACCTGGCCTCCACAGTCACCAGACCTGAACCCAATCAAGATGGTTTGGGGTGAGCTGGACCGCAGAGTGAAGGCAAAGGGGCCAACAAGTGCTAAACACCTCTGGGAAGTCCTTCAAGACTGTTTCAGGTGACTACCTTATGAAGCTCATGGAGAGAATGCCAAGAGTGTGCAAAGCAGTAATCAAAGCAAAGAAATATAAAACATGTTTTCAGTTATTTCACCTTTTTTTGTTAATTACATAACTCCACATGTGTTCATTCATAGTTTTGATGCCTTCAGTGAGAATCTACAATGTAGTCATGAAAATAAAGAAAACGCATTGAATGAGAAAGTGTGTCCAAGGG
>OMLB01053218.1:19433-31712 GCA_900302555.1 Myripristis jacobus
CGTTCATCAGTCTCAGCCTCCGTGATCACAGAGCCCCGCGGCAAAACTGCCGAACAATGGCCCCTGTGTATGTGTGTGTGTGTGTGTGTGTGTGTGTGTGTCGGTGGCGTTCATCTCAGATAAGGCCCATGGCGGCCTTCTCTCCTCTCTTCTTCCATTTCTCCTCATCTCTCCAGCTCGTCCAGGCTCCTCTCTTCTCAGGCCCCCTATTCTGCAGCTCCCGCTTTTCCTCCTCCTCTTCTTTTCCCCTTTGTCCTCCGTACTCAGCGGCCTCTCTGGAGATGAAAGAGAGAGGAGATAAGGGCAGGTAAAAGAGTGCAGGAAGGGGAAAAAACAGCAGAGAGGAAAGTGATAAGCAGGGAAACAATGAGGGCTTTGATAGCATGGGAGCTACCGAGTGGGCAAGCCGAAGTGTGAATAGGTGTGTGTGCATGTGCAAGTGTGTGCCAGCATACGAGTGTGTGTGTGGGCATGTGCAAGCATGTGCCCCAGTGTATATGTGTGTATGCCCTGCAGAGATGGGCATTACCTTATATTTTGTAAGCGCACACCTTTCTATTCATAAAAGGTAAAGCTGGATTGATGGGTTGAGGTGAAGGTGTCAAAAAACAAGCCGCCTTCCCGTTGACCCTTTATTATAGTCTCTCTCTCACTCTCTCTCCTCCCTTTCTTTTTTTTCAAGCACTCACACTCATTCTCATCATGCAGTGGGCTCCGTCTCTCTCAGCCAGTCATTACCTTGCACAAAAAGAATCTCAGCAACACACACACGCTCACACTCACACACACATTCACAAACTCACCTGTTTCTCCCATTTGGGGCTCTGGAGCCTTTTAGCTGCCCAGTCTTCCTGTCCTGTCTCAGCTGGGTGTGGTTTTCCAATCTCTCCTGCTTTAGTCATTACAGCCTTACCCAACGCTTCTCTCTGGCCAAACACCCACCTGCCATCATTGTGTGTGAGAATCTGTGTGTGTGTGTACTGCATGTATGAGTATACACACAGCTTCCCTGCAGGGATCATTAAAACGATCTCATTCTAATAGGTGTGAGAGATTGCATGCACGTGTTGATCGCGTGCATATGTGTTTGCGTACATGAGCATTTAAGAGAACAGTGAGCATAAAGAAAGGGAATTTCAGCTTAAGCTTGAGTTGAAATTTTAAAATGGCTCATCACAGTGTCATTTCCTTTTAAAACGTCTCAATCCATGCGCCTTTTCTATGTTGTTTACATCCCAAACATGAAACCCAGGCTGTATGCGAGGACGGCGGCATCTCTTTTGCATTACCGTGGCTCTGCGTTACAGGTGGGACACACAGCGCCAGACATTCCTGAGGATATGGAGGTAAAGAGGCCTTAGGGTTGACGCTGACTGTGGGCAGTGACGGAAAGAGCAGCAGAGTGTCCTACATGAGAAAAAGTGCTGTTGCTTGGCTGGTATTTTACTTAAGCAGAAGCAACGGTAGGCCTACTGCTGTAAACATCCACTCCAGCAAAAGTAAAAAGTTGCTCAACTAAAATGTGCTCTGTGTAAAAGTTTTTTTTTTGGTTTTTTTTAGAAAATATGTGGGTTTTTCCTATTCAATTCTGAAAGAATGAGAGCACAGTAATCAAAGTTCTTGTGGAAAATTTTGAAATTCTACATCAAAGTGCTCAAACAAAATAAAGCCAGACTATTCTTCTCTTTGTTGACTGACTGCTCGCTGTGAGAGGCACTGCAAAATCTGTCAGCTTCAGAGGCACGGCAGCTTTTGCTTTTGCTTGTGGAGATCCTGCGAACTTTGCAATGAAGTGAAGTGCAGTACTTCAGTAAAAACATATTCAAGTTAAAGAGCAATTACTTGACTGTGTTCAGGATCATTTAAGCTCAAGTATCATCTTTGGAAATGTGAGCAAATGTAACTAGTTACTCCAGGCTTTGACCGTGGGAGATGAAAGAGAGCTGGGATGACAAAGTAAAACCTTAAATAGAGGTTTGACAGGTAAATAGTTAACAAGGAGCATCCAGCATTTAATGGGTGCTTGTGCTGTACAGTCATTTACAAGAGTATGAAAATGAGGTGGGGAAGCAGGTGGCATTAATGTTTATGTTTATAATAGTCACATATTATAAAATAAATTTACCAAATGGCCAGCGTCTGTCCATGAGCAATAATTACTCCCTTTGATTTTTAACTGTGGCATTTGTTATTGTGCTGAACTTTGTCTTGAGTTAATGCAGAGGTACAGAAGACTGGAGAGTAACAGAGAGGCGGCTCAAAGCAAAGCAAAGCAAGGCCTCTGGACAAAATTTCAGCATTGGCTGCCCTACTTTCATCGAGCCTGCTCCTTTTCGCCTCCTGGTGGTTGTTCAAGCTGATGGACACGTTTGTTCTCCCCTGCCGCTGCAGGACTCTGCAGTTCCTCTGACGCCCTGCAGGGGGCAACCTAAGCCAAATAATGCTGGCTGGGGCTAGTGCTCAGCTCTCTGTGTTTGCACACCAGGTGGGGCTGTGTGCTTGTACTTAAAGACAGGGTAGTTTGTCTGCAGTGTGACTGAGTGAGAGAAGACAGCAGAAATGCACGGATACCTGTTTGAAGGCAGTGCTTTAGGACTGTAACAGATATTTAAAGATAGGCTGTTGCACACTGTCTTTGCTTGTAGCTCTTTCCTGACATGGTTTTAATGCTATAAGCAAAGTTCAAAATGTTTCTGTGAGGAGCTGAATCCACTCAGTGGCTTCAGCTGTCCCTTTATCAGAGTTCCCAGCCCTGCATTATGATATGGATTTGTCCAATCAACAAGCCAAAGTGTTGCATTACATAACTAATCAATACACAGATTGTATTTTCTGTGTTTTGTACTATGACGATATGAAAAGTGAGGAGAGGACAGTCAAAAATCAATTAAGGTCTGAAATTTCATCAACATAAACGGCAGAAAAGAGAATAATTCAACAGAATGGAAGACAGAAAACAGATTCTATCTTTCTTTACATGCTCCGTCTATGTGTGTGTGTGTGTTATGTCAAACGTTTAAAAAAAAAAAAGTGTGTACACCCAGCAATTGCTTGTGCTGCATTATGAAGTGTTACGCTGAACTTAAAACAAGAGGAATTAGTGGGATAAAAATGGATAAAGAGGGATATTGATCCCAGCTAAGCGGTGCAGGATCTGCAGAGAAATCGTCTTCCTCCCCTTCCTCACCCGCAGTAAAAATGAAAAAGGTTTTAAATTCGGATATGGAGGTGGAATGAATTCCAGATCAAATTCAAACCAAGGACTGAATAGTATTTGGTGACACAGAGGGAATCGTATGTGTACCTATTCAGTGCCTCCCGCCTCCTCCTATGCTCGTATCTCTATCACCGCTGGTTATTCTCAGCCTTGCTGTTGTTTACTCCGTGACCTTCCTTCCTTCCATCCTCCCCAAGCCAGAGGGACTTCCTGTGTGAAACTCCTCTCTCTTTTCTCTTATCGCTGGCCCTTCCTCTCCTCCTATCTCCTCAGATGTCTGCTTTAGCTCTGTACTTGACCCTGTGGGAGCTGTGCACTGTGAACGGCTGCAACTTTAGTCGAATAAACTGTCCACTTGTTCACCAAAGCACGAGAATACGCTACCTAAAGTTATTTTTTTGTACTTGCAATAAGCATCATCACTTGCTTTCAATCTGCCTTCTATTTGCGTGAAAAAAAATAAAGTACTTGCACAGGCATCACTTTTTGTGGAACATTAAGCTGCTAATACCGCTGTTTTCTTGTTTTAGTAAGCTGCTTACTGCTGTTTTTTCCAGTACTGCTTCCATTTATTTGCTTCTTTTTAACTACATTGAGAGAAGCCATGCCAAATTTCATTGTATCTGACTTCAATGATAATAAAGATTATGCTTGTTTTGTGTATCGGGTGTTTAGTTCATCCCACACGCCCTCAGAAATGTTATTCATAAAAAAACTGATACATAACAGATTCCTCATTGCCTCTTGTAACTGTGGACTTTCGAGTTTCTTTGCTGAAACAATTCTTTCTTTGGTAAATTATAGTAATAAGTTACATAACAAGGGAGCTCCCCAATGCCTGAAGCATCTGCGTATCTCTGTCCCGGTGCGACCTAGCCTGTGCAGATCGCATGAGGACAATTTGGCAGCGAATCCCATTTCCACCCCGCTTTCTACTATTTCTCTCTTTGTCATATTTTCCATATTTCTCCAGCAGACATCATCCCTCAGGTGGCAAACACAAACACTGGAAAGCACGAATGTTTCATTCACCAATCCCCGAGTCTCACGAGGCTACTGACTTGACTGTTTGGAGCATATCGGCACAGTTTTTGACTTCTTTGTCTTTCTTAAGTAAACTACCAGAAAGTGAGTTTCAGAAAAACAAATTGTGCCTTGAGCTGCAGCAACAGCACTTTCCCTTGATCCTTGATTCAACCCGTCGGTGACACAACCCTATTCTTGTAAACAGGGATGTTTATTGGTGAAATTGTAGCAGTCAGCAGTGATACCTCGTTGCTGTTTCACAATTCAAAGCATCAAGTTCTGCAAAATGACCACAATGAGTTCAGAAGTACAGTAGTTTGACATCATATTTACTGAATTCACATCTCACGACATAGTGATTATTTACAGCCAGGAGAAACTTGGCATTTTATGTTTCTGCACACCAAAGCTACATTGAAATATTGTGTTTTCAAGATACATGATGTGGTATAAAATGAGCGAAAAACACCACGTTAGGAGGAAGATGGGGTGGTGGATGGCGTCAACAGGATTTTGCTTC
The DNA here is from genome assembly GCA_900302555.1 of Myripristis jacobus. Taxonomy (NCBI): domain Eukaryota; kingdom Metazoa; phylum Chordata; class Actinopteri; order Holocentriformes; family Holocentridae; genus Myripristis; species Myripristis jacobus. The sequence continues at coordinate 24,197 of OMLB01053218.1, forward strand.
TGCAGACCGACATTCAAGTCCCGTCCCAAGCGATAGCCGTGTTCGTTTTTCGCCAGTGCTCGCTCGCTAATATTAGCAACATTAACTTCAACCTTTTCCTAACCTTAACCACGACCTCTTCCTAACCCTTAACCAAGTAGTTTTGGTGGCTAACAAAGCCAGCAAAGCAAACGAAAGAGACCTTGACATTTCAGTGTATTTGTTAGTTTGCAGAAATGTCAAAAGGCAACGTTTCTTCTGGCGACAGTGTTGTTATTTATTGAAATAAAACCAGGACATCACGATTGCAAATGCATGATGTTATACTAGGGAATGTGTGCTGAGATTAGTACATTTGCAAAGGTGTGCCCAGGTTTGAAAAGGTATTGACATGTGAATGAAAGATCCTAATCCTAAATCCTAATGCACTTATATCATGTTGCCATTGTGCTCCTGTCTGTTTCTTGGATAAATGCCTCTTTAAAGTCTCAGTAAGCGTGGATAAGTGAGCCTACAGTTCAGTCTAAGCAAACAAGCTCCCAACAAAAAAAACTTGATTCCTCCAAGACGAGCGAGACAGCTGGTCTCTGTGAGGGGCGAGTGGCTTGTGAGACATAAACCAACTCACGATGTGATTCACTCGAGGGTTCATCGAGTGCTGTGGGATTATATGATTGCTCTAACTCAAACGTTTTCTCAGAGCTGGCGTCCTCGGGGACAGAGACAAGAGAGGAGAGAAATATAGGGAGATTAAAGAGGGCGAGGAAGTGAAGAAATAATTTAGGGCAGCGGTTTGAAACATAAACAGTGTTTTTTATTCTCTTTGTGCACACACACACAGAGAGAGAGAGGGAGAGACGGAGAGAGAGGTTCAGTCTCAGAGGTGACTGAACCCATCAGACTTCCTGTGACCGCTCACTCACTGGCCTACTGGCAGACTTGTCACCCTGCAGACAGTTGCATGCATTTTCCATTGTTTTTGCATGCCATATTCCCAGATGGTGAACTCAAACAGAGCAGAATACACAATATATCAAAATACTTGATGCACTTAACTGCAAAATATTTGGGACATCTTCCATTGTGCACATCTCACTTCAAATCCTACTCTAACTCGTCTTTTTCATTGTGACTGGGTGAGATTTAATAAGGTCAATCAATAAGATATAATGGCTTTTCTGTGGATTAATCTTTTATTTATTTATTTCATGAAAGCGTCCCCAGTATTTTATGCATTCAGTTAAAATGAAACTATTCCAAACATTTCTTCCCAAGAGACTTTGGGAAGCCTCCCCCACTCAAACTAAGAGTATCACACCTCTGCTTGATCATTTTTGTGGCATCACTGTCAGACTAGTCAGTGCTAAGCGATACTGCTGGCATGTAACACACACCACCGCTGGAAGCATGCCCACTTTTGACTCCTCCTTCCTTGCTCAGCCACTCTTTCCCCTGCATACATAAAACATATCTTCACGCAACCAATCGGCTTATTCTTTCCTTGATTGTTCCTCTTTTAGACAGCGTTATCCAAAATAGCTTTCATATTTGGAGGGCGAACTGACAGATGGTTGCCACATGTTACCTAAGACAAGAGGAAGTTCAAAAGAAACTGTTTTCCATAGCTCACCTTTAGGGGGAGCTCTTAACTTAATAAGAACTCCCCACAGGGAGGATGGGAGTTTGAAAAATGATGATTGGGAGCTGGGAAGGAAAAGGGAAAGGAAAGAGCAAATAAAGCAGACCTCAACAGTTGCTCTTCCCCTCCCTTGTCTGTGTCTTCTTGTTATTATTCATTTTTGACTTCACTCATCTTTCAGAATACATCACCGAACATCATTAACCCCCGGCCCGTGGAGCTATCACAGTCACAGCAGCCCAACAAGGACAGTCTTGTCACCTTTTGTTCCTCGCCTACAGCGCTCCAAAGAGTCATGAAGGCTCATCATTGTGCATTGTGGTATCTGTCAGCGACGGCCAACCCGCCTCTCAGCGGCGCGCCTCGCCTCATAATCATCTTACAGTTCATCACGGTGACGTAGTGGGGGTTTGCAGTATTGCAGCGATCCATGCCAGTGATGTCAGAAGCCAAAGTCCTCAGTGCCACTGAGCCTCAGAGGCTGCAGAGGCAGACCTCCCCGCCTGTGACAGCCGCCTCTGGGTCCTTTATCTGCAGGGGTGCAGGGTGACGACAGAGCAGAGCCAAGGACCCCCCGGCATCTCTCATCCCCCCCCAACACATGCAGCCCCCAGGGGATCAGTGACATAATGGGAATCCCCGTCATCCAAGACAGGACGTCCCGAAAGCTGACATCATTCAGCAGGGAGGGAGCAGAAAAGAGGGCATTAAGACGAGTAAGACTCCCACTCTCATGTCACGGTGCAGCTCGAGTGGGTGTACAGTGTGCAGAGCTGTTGGCAAGACTTTTGCTTTACAGTTTTCTCATGCAGGTCAATGTGCTACAGTGGTATTCTCACTTCTTTACATTAAAAAGTAGTGCAACAAATTACCAGGTCAGTTTCAGTGTTGATCATTTTTATCACAACTACTCATCCCTCTCTTGAATGCAGTTGTTTTCAATCCAAAAGGTGATTAGGCTTTTACTTTTATGACCCCCAAGCTGCAGAACTACCCATCTGAGCACAGTATGCTGACCAGAACCCCATATTATTTTAAATCTCCTCTTAAAACACATTTTTGTATACATCTGATTTTAAATTTGCCCATGTCTTTTCACACAGGGTTTGGATTTTATGGTTTCTTTTGTTGTCTGGTTGATTTTTTTTGTTGCTGAACAGATTTATTTTGTTTTATTAATCACACTTTTTTCCAATCACTGATTGTATCTGTTGAGTTAATGCTGATGCTTAACTTATATCAGCTTGTCCAGTGTAAATACTTTGTTTAATATCAATAAACTATCAGCTGGGGTTGAGTCAGTGTGGGTTAAGTTGAAACAAAGTTGATGCCAAGCTAAATATTAACATTAGACACTCCAGATAAAGTGATAACCTTCTAATTATAAGGGACTTTGTAACATCATTTTGAAAGGTTCTCATCATTACTCCTGCAGGGAGCTGATTGCAGTCAACCGCGCTCACCTGGTGCCACAGGTGTAAACCAGCTCTTGATTTGATGCCTGGAATAAAAACCTCCTCCTCTTTAACACACACACACACACACACACCACACACACTCTGATGTTGCTCAACCCGTGTGCTTCATGAGCTCAACTCGATTAAAATAATGGCCTCGACTTTGTCATTGTGGAAGTATTCCCATAACTCTGATTTTTATTGTGATTGTTTTTTGAGCCAAATGACAGAGAGGACATTGGACATCAGCGCTGTTTAGTTTCCCAATCATTCACTCTCAAGTGCACAGGAAAGGTGATGGACTTTTTCCAACGTCTGAGGATTTTTCAGAGGTGCAGTCACCAGTTTTGGAACAAATAAATAAGCACATGTTCTTTTTTTTTTTTTAACACCGGTGGCAGGTTCAGTGTGCACATTTTTGCAACATGAAAGAAAGAGCGGAAAGCAGGCAACAGTGAGTTCTCCTTCTTGGGGCACAGTTCACAGTGTGTGTGCAGGAAGCAGGCTCACACACACACACACACACACCTCTGTATCTCTTATGGAAGCCGGTTAACCACATCTTATCGTGGAGGGCATGTACAACACCCAGCCATGTGGAGCCCACCTGTTGCCGTGCCAACAAATACACCACCATACACAGGGTGAGACGTGACCCTCAGACATAAACACTCCTCCCCGCACACCTCAGCCTGACACACACATGCACACACACACACAAGAACAGAAGTGAGTAGCGGAGAGAGGAGTGGGCTGCCTTGGCACTGGAGACCAGCAGCTGTGAAAACACACAGCCAGTGATGTCAGAGCAGAAAGGCACTCTGGGTAGCGAGGCCACTTTGATGTGCTCGCGGGTTTTATGGCAGCTCTGGGAGAGGGCGGCAGATTTGAAGTTGAGCGATTGGGTGTATGGATGTGTCGGTGTGTACATGTGCAAATGTGTGCGATAAAGAAAAATGCACACACACACACACACACATAAACACCACTATCGGATATGCAGTGAGGCCGGACTCACAAATCAAATGCAGGCTGGTGATTGGACGTTAAGGCCAGCGCTCAGGACCGATTGGCCTAAATCCCTCTCATGATTAAACAGCCACAGATGCTGCATGCCACTGGACGAGGGATATTCACGCACAATGAAGAGAGAGAGAGGGCAAGGCAGGTGGAAGGTGAAGGGAACTATTTTCCCTGTGGCAGATCGGCCTGCAGACGCAAAACTCCCAGCCCTGCCTTTCTCCCTTCTCCCTTTCTCCTCCATTTCTCCCCTTCCTGCGCAAAACAAAACGCAGGCACAACACCAGATGTGCCAGCTCATACCAGCGGGATCAGCGAGCGTGAGGCTCCGTGTGCGTGCGTGCGTTGTGTGCAAGGTAAAAGCAGATGGGCGCCCAGAGCGAAAAAAAACTCTTGCTCATACTTTTTTTTCCCTCAGCAGCTCAGCAAACTTTTCAACATTTCCCAAATTGCAATTACAAGAAACTGCTATAATTTGTAGAGCAAACACGCCCATTCCTGCTGGCCTCTCATTTAGCCTGTTTTCTATTCCATTAGTTGATACTAATAAATATCAGGTAATTCCATCCAGACTCCCACTGCTGAACTAGCAACTTTCAAAGACTGGGCATTGCTCTGGCTGGCTGATAAATCAGTGTGAAATTGCTCTCAATGCCGGTGATTTCCCCAAGTGAAATTTCATAATGTGCCCGATCTTTCCTCCTCCTCCTCCTCCTCTTCTCCTTCTTTTCCCTTTTGAGTTTCAACTCCAGTGACGCCGGACTGTGAGAGCGGAGTGGGAAAGCCCCGTGTGGGATGCTAGAGGACAGACACTAACCTCAGAAATAACAATGATGTGCTCAGACGTTAGCGTGGCATTTTTTTTCTTTACCTCCGCTGTAAGAAAACAAACCTTGAGTCACGTTGAGTTTATGTGCACGCTGCATTCTGGATAGCAGCCCCAACCTCAGCAAAGGACATATTGAAGTTGAAGAAGCGTGCATCTAAGAGTTTTTTTGCCGTGAAAATAAGATGGAAAACAACGAGTACAGTGTTTGACAAAAATAAAACTGAGAAGACAGATTGCATAAAAGAACAACGAAAGGAAAACAAACCATGAAATGCAAGTCAAGTGCAACACAACAAAACAACAAAAAACAGGCTAATTGAACCAAAAAATATAAAAATAGAATAATACAGTGATAAGACCCATAATACAAGAGGGTAAAACTGAAATCAAGTCATAAAAAGGCCTGCCAAAATACAATACACAATCAAAGAGGATAAAAGTATCAATGAAACAGTGGTGACAAAGACATTTTCTTTGTTTATTTATGAATTTTTAATGAGAATTTGTTACCCATTTATCCGAAAATCAAATTCAACATCCCTCTTGTGTACGTACAGTAGATTTCTGTAGCTCGACTCAGGCACAAGTGATAACAGCCGCTCACGAAGCGGAGCCGCTGACCCCGTGACCTCCACTAGAGAGTGGGCGGACGTTTCCACTCGGCTGACAGAAATACGGCCCTGCGGTCGCCTCCTGCCCGCCCCTCACGGCAATCAATAAACGTCAAAACAAATCATCCCCCCCTTTCTCCCTCCGTGACAGTCCAAAAATATGCCGGCCGCCACATTCCACCCGCTCTGTTTTTTACGTCCGCAGCATCTCAGGAGCTTGCTGCGACTTGACAACAATCCTAGAGAAGAACAAGTGCGCTCTGGGTGAGGTATTCGCTCAGCGGGCTGGATCGAGACAGATTCATCACAATACCTTTTTTAACTTCCAAACACGTGGTGATGCCGGATCCCCCTGCGGCTACAGTTCCCTCATAACCGTGACACCTTGCCTAATTTACGACACAGCTGACAGCGGAGAGTCACGTTTTGTGATTTTAAGGTAGGGAAGTGTGTGTCAGGTTCATTGGGCCCCATTTATCAATAATTTAGTAATTGTGTGTGTAGGTTTCCTTGTATAATTTCACAAACTAGCAGGTGTTAGTTGGACGCACGTGGATAGAGTCACGTGCCTTCATGCTTTTTTAAGGGCATTCTCACTCATCATGAATTCACATAATGTCATCGACTCCGAAGTACCATCAAGGCCAAGGTGAACACCCACACGGACGATGAGAAATGGTGCAAAAGAGGTAAATAAGAACGATTTCTTCAAGATAGGGGAAGTTGTAACTCGGCTCAACAGGGAATACAAAAATATCTATATTTTGAGGCTGAGCTAAGAGGCTTTGCACTCCACGAAAGACCAAAGTTTGGACTTTGATTTGGATTTATGTGTGCCTTGATGAAGATCCAAGAGCCGTGTGACCAAAAGTTTAGCTAATTAAACTGCTGATTTGAGTGTGCCTGAGTTTTCATTTTCATTTTACTTATTGTATTGTTTATGAGAAAAAAAGCTCATTTACTGAATGCCGTCATTGGTTTTCGTTAGTTTACTCTTTTAGTTAATCCTATTATATATCATTGCTGTCCAATTTTGGTGTTTTTACTTAATTTGAGAATTTGCCCTCTCCTCTGTGGGTTCATAAAGTTCTGCAACCCTTGAGTTTATTAACGTTTTTCATAACAATTTGGGTAAACTGAAGTGCACAGCTGTCAAGCTCCAAATAAGACCGTTTTTTGTAGTTTCTGAAAAGCTGACATTTTGGAGATAAGTGGTTTTCTTTGGACAGCAATGATGTGCTCTTCTGTTTTAAATTACCTTTGCTGGAAAGTGATTATTAAGCTCATCCTGTATTATATAAACTGAAATTCCAACAGCCCACTCTAAGTTTAAATTGCTCTATATTTATGTGTCTATAATGAATCATAATTGAAAACTTAATTTACAGTAGATAGAGGACAGATGCCGGTCCAGACCCAGTGCTCCCCCACGGCCCTTACAGATCACTCAAACCAAATAACAATCATTTTTCTGACATAATCACATCATTAAAAAGAATTACTGGAAAGAAATCCTTGCTGTTTACATTAAACCTTTTACTGGCTGTTTCTCCGCTGATGTACATTAAATACATTTGGAAACGCATGATGAGCCGCTGATGCACAGGAATTCCTGCTGTAATTGCTGGGTCATTTCCTGGGTCAACTGGCATGTGAGTCTCCCTCCCCCGGGTCGGGCCTGGGGAGACTGTGTCCAAATCCACAGCTAGCCATTCTTACTTATTGGAGATTTTCTCAGAGACACACACACACACCTTCAACACGCCATTGTTTTTCTCACCATTCTTGGTGAAAGGAGTCATCAACCATGACTTTGGCAGATAGACTCTAACCATAACTTTAGCTCATAAATATCAAACCTCATGCTTGCTAACGAGCCAGGTATCCATCACGGCTCCATTTGCCACAGAGCAGTTTTGCAAAGTGAAGTCATGTGTGTGTGTGTGTGTGTGTGTGTGTGTGTGTCCTTACGAGCAGCAGC
>OMLB01053234.1:8231-31205 GCA_900302555.1 Myripristis jacobus
CCACCCCCTCCCCAGTAATGGACACAAAAACAAATTTTCTTTCAAAGAAAGACCAGACACAATTACACTTTATCTGATTGTCGATTTGAACAGATCCAAGAAGGGGTGACACTTTTCAGGTTATGACGAGTGTGCTTTGTACAAATTAGGGGTTTAGAGAATCTTGCGTTGCGCGCCCTCCCGTGCACCGAGGTGAATTTTGTGTTGAACGTGAATAGTGTTCAGTGTGCCTTTTACTTTTCTTATTTTCAGTCTAAATTAAGATTTTGAACAGCAGCATTATTTCTGGTCGGACCCTCTTATCATTTGTTTATTTTGTTATTATTATTATTATTATTATTGATTTTTTTTCTTTTTTTTGGTATTCTTTCTGAAAATAAGTAGAGCCAGGTTTTACAAAGGTACAAAACCAAAGTCCCTCAGAAGTTTCCCTGTACGACCCACCGTGTGGAGTTTTGGAGCTTCTTTGTCAGCTTCTCTACCGTGCTTTCTCTTGTTGGTCAATCAGTATATGCCATTTAAAAGTATTATAGCAATATTTCTCTAGTTGAAGACTAAAGTAATGAAGATTCTAGTGGACGTGTTTCCAAGTATCATAATTGCACCTCCTGCTGATGGGGAAAAAAAACAAAAAACAAAAACAAAAACCATCAATCTATCAATAGAAATCCAGTTTTATATTTACCTTCATTGATGTTGACCACACATAAGCTAACTTGCTGTTGAGATTAAAAAAAAAAAAAAAAAAAAAGGTTTATTGAACATAATAATGTTGTGGTTTCTTTTTTTGTGTGTGTTTATGAGTCACCAAATTTGTTGTTCACTTGTCATTGTTGTGACAATATATCAAATGACTCCTTTGTGCTCGCTGTGGGTGTAGCAATACAGTCACCGAGCCGGCACTTAGAAGTATTTTCTGCATCACATACACTCATACCTTTTTCCACATAATCCAATTGTCCTAGAACTATAAATTGCGCTCGTCTGATGGAGTCCCAGTGTTGCGCGGTGTAGGCGTGGGTTAATGACCTGGGAAAATGAATCACGGCAAGTGGTGCGTACAAGAGTCATACCTGCGCTTGAAATCATTTTCAGCAGAACCGAAGCACCCAAGGCGGGCCAGTTGAGTTATTGCTATAGGAAGTGTTGTGTTACATCACTTTGAATGTTTTTGCTCTCCTGCGTTCGGCCTCATCCAAAAGATTTGAAAGATAATTTGGTTTACTTTGGTATGATTCACCTGATGAGTAACTGAATCATCCTGATGCAGTCGACCTATCTGCTATTCTTCCAACCTGGAAAAAAAACACCATGAAACAGTCATTTACTAGCAGAGCACAGTTTATACAAGATCAGGAGTGTAGATGTGGATCCCACCAGGAAGTTTCATTAAGCGATTAATCTAGTAAAAGACTCAATCATTTTTTCTTCTTATGAATGTAAAGACATTTAAAGGCCCCCTCCTTTGATTTTCATGACCTCATTTGTTTTCCAAACCCCTCCTGAAACAGTTAATTTCAGAAGGTGAGGTGTTATTATCTCACTAATCACAACGAGTCTCACATGTGCAGCAGGTCAGTCAGGCCCGGGATTGCTTCTAAGTGTTGTTCCTCCTATTTTACCTGGCAGACCAGTGATTTACTTGCAAGAGCTGCTTCCAATCAAAGATCCCTCCTACAAAACAGAGCTCAGTACAAGCTGCGTCAGCGGTGTGAAACGGTACACAGCTCACGGGCCCCTAGGTGGTCTCTCGCTCTCATCCCCCCTTTAAACTCCTGTTAATCCAGTTGGAAAGCGGCATCGGCAGCACCACTGCTAATCTCCTAAAGGGGCGGGGCACCCATGTGACACAGATCTACGGGAAATGACTCTACATGCTTTTTGGCGGGTTACACCTGCTGCACAGGTGAGACGCATTAGGACTGAGTTTGTCATCGGTGGAGAAAATCACTCGACTGTTTACAGGAAGAAAAGGACTGAAGCCATGAAATCACTGGAAGGGGGCTTCAATTGTTTTTAAGAAACAGAGTCGACATGTGAAAACAATTTACTGGCATGAACGCTCCAGTACTAAAGCGTTTAGCAATGAGGCAGGCAGCAACTCAAAATTGTGCTTGTCTACGGTAACACAGCCCCGTGTTACTGAAAACTACAGGGAAAAGTACAGGATAGACTGTTTTCCTATGTGGATAGTAAACCAGTTATCATTAATATTAATCAAACTCTCAGTGGTGACTAATCGATCATATATTAATCATTAACGTCTCTGTTACACTGGCCTGCACTCAGCGAGAAGAATGTTAACAAATGCAGATGCTCACACACACACACACACACACACACACACACACTAGTGAAGGGTTGTTGGGTTTCACCAGCATTACACCTCTGTAACACCATTAAACCCAACACGGGTCGCCTGTCCTGCCCTGTCTGAGCTGACAGCGGCCTCAATCTGCAGCCAGCCTGACTGCCCTGTCGGCGGACTGTCTCCCTCCCAGTTTCTCTCCCATAAACGCGCACCAGAGTGAACTTCTCCCCTCGCCTCCCACTGTACTGTGCAGTCGTGACCCACTGCAGCATTTCGCCATGCTCTTTTATGCTCTGCACGCTGGAGTAAGAGGCTGGAAGAGAGGCTGAATAATTCACCGCCGCTGATAAGAGCCGAGGCCTTAACCAGCCACCGAGATCCCCGATCTGGCATCAGATACAGTCCGTCTCCATGGCAATCACCTGTCAATATTTATTAAGCCAACTAAAACTGACACCCCCTCTCAGAGTCAAGTCGAAGTTCAGCCAAAGGGGCCTGTGCTGAGCCGTGCTCTGATTGGACGACTCCAGTTACTCATCCGAGGAAAAGTTGCAGGATGGTAAATACAGCGTGCCGCAAGTATGATCGGAGCAAAATGTTTCAAGTTGTTCTTTACATGCACCACCATCCACCATCACAGTCATATGAAGTTAATCTGTTAAAGGCGGCAGATGGAATGTGCAAGGCTTGATTGAAATCTTATCGCTGGAAGAGGAGTTTAGAAAGGGAGGGAAGCATGGGTGGGCATTACTCCTCCCAGTGTTTCAGACTTGCCAGTTTGGCCCAGCATTAACAACACTGTGTTGCTGCTCATGGTCTGATCCCAGGAAAAGGAATGAGACCCTGGTTTCTATGAACAGACTGACCCCCCTTCACCTACCTCTGGCTGTGTATTAGTGGGATTAGCTGTTCTCTGTCTGAGTGGGCTGATTGGATTGACGTGCTCTCTTTACATGACCCTTTCACACAGAGGCGATCGGCCTCTGATCTCCAGCAGCGCCAGAAGGCCCATTTTTTTTTTCATTAAACAAGGCGCACACATGTGCTAGGACTGAAAAATTCAAGCACTTCTTTTCGCTGTCCTCTAGTAAGATCTATTTTCTGGATGGCACTTCGCTTACCTGCGCTGGTCTGACAGATAATAATAAATAAAATGTACAAGTTGGTTTGATGCACTTTTATTCCACATTTGAAAAGTGCAGCCTCATAACAACTTTCTCTAAAGCATGCCAGCATTCAAATGAAGGCCTTACTCCAGTATAATGTAGTTATTTATAGTGTGTACTCGGTGCCATTCTCTGCTATTGAGCTCTCAAGCAGGCTGCCTGTCACAGACACTCTTAGCGGAGAGAAAGAGAGAGAGAGAGGGAGCTGATAAGAGGACAGACAGCGGTGATCTCTTTTTTTTCTCCAGTATAATATCACACCATCAGAGGCCTATTCATTCATCATGCCAGAGAGTACTGTAATGACATCAGTGGTCGCCATGACAACAGGAGGAGGGTGGATGACAACATCCTACTGCGTTTTTAGAGCAGGAGATCACAGGACCGCTCAGGATTACTGCTGCACGGAGAAAGCGCTCGGAGACAAGAAGAAGAACAAGTGTGGAAGCGAGCAAGAGGAAGATGAAGGAAAAACTTTCCGGCATCGTGCAGCGCTCAGTGACTGGCTTAGTTGTTCATGCGTGCTGCACCTTTCTGTTACATTTGACATACTGGGAAATTTGCAAGCCCAGTGTGGCAGACATGCTGTGTAACAAATCAGCCATAAATAGCTGTGCGTGTCCGGCGTGCACAGATGCTGGATGAAGGGTTGCCATAGTAAGCCGGTGGAGCAACGTGCATCTTAGCAATGTGATGCTTACATGAAACCATTCTTCAGCTGAAGGTCAGGCCGCACTTATAGGCATGTGTTCCCCATTATTCAGCTTCGTTCCCATGTCTCCGAATACACGCCGAACACATGCAGGCCGGCAGATGGACAGAGTCGGAGCTCCCAGTACAGATGACCCAGTAGTGTCTGGAAAATGAACTCCCCCAGGCCTTGAGCTGGGCATTAAAGCCACAAAATGACGCACACCATATGAGCAGCCAGGTTAGACCTCGCTCATTTTGTCTCCCTTCCAACCACACTGTCACCAATATCACCCAGAAAATTGTGCCTGGCTGACCAAACCTCTGCTGGTCCATCTGCTGGGAGCACAAACGACAAGGTGACTTACGCAGAATCAGCGTGCCAGTGCTCTTGTTCTCTCTGACCTATGTTTGTCATTTGTCACCCTGAGAGCATCTGACCTCACTGTGTCTGTGTCTTGCTGAGTGGGGGCCTTGCTTGACTCCTTTCATTATAAATGACATGGTCCTGAGAGGCAGCTGCATTGACGTCAGGGCTCTCAGCGCTGTCAAGGGCTCTGGCTGCTGAAAATCCCCCAAATAACAGGATCTAAATAGAAGGAAATAGGTTGCTGCTGTTTCATTACTGCCTCATGAACTCAAGTGGATTTACATGCGGATTAACCCTAGCCCCAAAGTAATCATGCTTTAATGAAGATTTTCGGTCGAAGCAAAATTGTAGTTCATATAGCTTTGCATGTTCTTCAGGGTCTAGATCGTGACCTCTACAAAGAATAACAAAACAAAAATAACATTTTTCATAAAGTCAGATGTACCTGAAGAGGCACAAAAGCCAGCAAATGTGGTTTGGCTGTAGTGGCGTCGCAGTGGATAACTGGATCAAAGTAGAGCTCTCTGTCTATACAGAGGTTCCAGCTGTTCCCTCCACCACCAGCCCTCCCTCTGCTATGCACGGAGCAGCCCATACCGGCATTGCCTGAACAGCCCATCCTCCGCTACTGCTGCTGGTAAACTCAAAGCCCTAAAGGTGGTCTCTGATCCACTGTACCATAATGTGCTGACACAGATAAACCAATTTTTGCATAACATTTGCATAACGTATACTCTGCTGATGAGGTATAGTCAGAGGAGTGGGTGGAGGATTGGGAGGGCGCACAGCCCTGACTAAGGCTGATGGGAGATTTGAGGAGATTAAAAAGCAGGGTTCAGATTCTAATAAGGATCTCTGCCATCTGATGTAAATGTGCGCACACCCCCTTTATTGCCCTAATCCCCTCTGCTAACTGCTCATTTAGATTCAACAAAAAATGATGGTGGTTGCTTTTAAGTGCTGCAGCATGCAACAGCAAGCACATAACTGAATTTATAACATTAACATTTTTAAAAAATCACGGGAAGCAACATGCACTTGTTGACCTTGAGTAAAAAAAAAATCAAAGTCAAACTTCTCACCTATTCTGCATGCATCCAACTCTTGCTGGAAAAACAACTTTCAGATGTCCACGGAGCCCATCCCTTGTTTTGAAGCATTTCTCTGCCCAGCAGTAGTAAGGATGAGGGCGGGTGTCAGCTCCAGTTCCTGCCCTGCCCTGCATGGCTCCCTGTTGCCAAAACAGCCGTGGGGACCGGTGTTTTCATCTCCACAGCAGCTGCTTACCAGGTCATAGCTGACCACATATGAGAGGAGCAACATCTGAAATTAATCCCAGTCATGGGTCTGTATGGTTGGACTCGAGATGGTCTTTACACCAGAAGGGCTGTACTAGCTAGTAAACATGTCATATTTTGTTTAAAAAAAAAAAAGACAAATCCAAAACTCTGGTGCCTTCCCTCCAAATGAACTAATTTTTATAAAATGATTGTTACTTGTTTCCTGTTGCTTATTACATGACTTGATTAAATAGCAATTACTGTGCAACAATGGCTTGGGGTGCAGAGTTAACACAAATGATTAAAGCAGGCTACATCAGTCTCTTTGTGTTACTTTATTCAGATCAAGATACAGTAGTATAGCATCCCAATTGTGGAGAGAATTCAAATAAAAATAAAAGAGCACTGTCTTCATGATATAGGACAATCAACAATCAAAGTTTATTTAAGAGAACAAAATGAGAGGGGAGGGGGAGAAGGGAACAGTGGGAACAGTTCAGGGAGAGACAAAAGATTCTTTTTTCCCCAACACAGACGATACATTTATTCAACCCACCCATAACCACCCCTGCTCCCACTCCATAATAAAACATTATGCAGCCTTCCTTACACTGTCCTAATGTCCCGATCCCACTCTTTTAAAGCATGCACTTGTTCTACTTCATGTAAAAATCTTTAAGCAAAGATCAGTGGTCGGGCTGAAAGATTCACTGGCTCTGTGCTTTAAAATCTCATGCATGGTTAAGAACCAGTAGGCATGGACTTCAGGGAAAACCGGGTGGAACTGGGACATGAGGCGTGCCGCTGGTTTCTTCCTCTGTCCCACGGCCCCGTTCGCTGTGGTCAAATTAGTTCTACCATCCTATTTACGTTCAAGGAATTACGTGTCCTTTACAGAAAGGATCACAGCAACACTGTCTCTTTACAGAACCGGACAGGTGAAAAGTGTTTATCCAAGCGCAATAACAGAAAACACCGTAGCTCGTCGAAGTCATTGGCACAGAGATTAAGAGCAATGCCGAGAACATAAAGCAGAAAATTACAACCCCTGGCTTTCTTTTCCCACCCTTGCACATAACAACCAAATGACTGTGGGGTTGGAAGGAGGACAATTATGAGCAACACTTGATGACTGAGCTGGTCCCTATTACTTAATCCTGGAACATTGGGCCGAGGTAATTCATTTGTTTGACCAATTCAATCTCAGCTGTGTTGCTGCAGAGAACAAACAGTACAGAAGAGAAGCGGAGTCGGGGAGTGGGTTTGGGGAAAAAGGACACCATCTTTGAGAGACCGATGAGAACAAGCAATCTTTCAGAGAGTTCATCTGTTAACATGCAGTGACAGGCAACCCCATATTTCTTTACCAGAGCTTTGTACAGAAACACTCCTATGGACACAAAGGTTGGTGAAAGGAAGAACACCTGTACTTAACCGCACAAACCTTCCCATCAATTCTCTTGAAAGCCACAGCAGTGTGTCTGGGGAAAACACGACTATCAAAAGGGCTCTTTCGGGAGGAGGCTCAGCAAAATAAACAGCATGTTCCACCATCTGCTGCAGACAGTACGCATCTAGCACTTGTAGAAACGGTGCAGCAGCACACGGAGCTAGCACAGCCCTAGGTGATAGGTAGCGAAGAAAGACATGTGTATGCTGCAATGACAGTGGCTAAAGTACAGTAGTGGCTGAGGATGTAAAGGGAGGAATGTGAGAGGGATTCTGATTAGCGATGCCTTGCTAGTACAGTAGCACATTAGTCAGCATGCACCACTTAATGCAATTTCATCACACTTTGCCTTTGTTAAAGCACCCATTTACAGCAAAAGGAAAGGTTAACGAAGCCTGTGCTATGCAGGGACATGGACTACAATTTGACAGTCAAATAAAAAGGAAAGAAAAGGATAAAACAATTGTTAACAGCTTTCTCTATACATTAACCAGTTGTTCCTGAACATCAATAAATATCTTGTAAAAGTGTTTGCGTTGTTGTTTTGGGTGGTTGACTGGTTTAGCCATGCTGAGTGGGTTATGCCAGGGGCAGAACTGTGGAGAGAGGCAGAGAAAGAGGGAATCATAATCTTGTTCATGACAGAAATCTGTTTTTCTATGCTTAAGTGCAGGATTGATTAAAAAAAAAAAAATCATATCATCAAAAGCTTATGTAAGCAGTGGCGAGGGAGAGAAGCATTGCTTACCACTGATAGCCTCCTGGGCAAAGTACTTGACATCCATATCTGTGTCCGTGGCCAGTTTCTCCAGCACTGGCTTCACCTCTGTTTGAAGGGCACTGGAGATGAACAAACAAAACAGGGATTAATTCACATGCACTGCTTGCCCTTGATTTAAATTAAACGGCATCTCTTTGTTATTGTGGAGAGGGGCTGATGCTGAAACCACAACACACTTGCTGTCAAGGACGGGGCCAATCTTCTGAAGGGACTTGGCCACGTTGAAGCGTACGTTGGCCACCTGGTCATTGGACATCTTAAGAACCACCGGCAGCATCTGCTTGGTGGTGATCTCCTGACCGCATGCCTCTGACAAAGCCTGAGAGAAACAACACAGGTGTCAACAGTATGCAACATGTAGACATAATGGATGGGCAAAAAGACAGCAAAAGGAAAATGCACTAATCTTGATTAATCAAAGGCTGGATATGCTTTTGAAAAATGTTTTATGTGACAAATGGATAAGACTTCTCCGATAAGATCTTAATACAAAAATAACTCAAAAGGTCCTGCATGCGACTGCAGGCTTTCTGGGAACCAAGGACTGACTCACATTGATGCAGAAGAGAGTGGTCATTCTATGGAGGTAATTTGGGTCATTGGCCATGCCCAGCACCTTGGGTACAATGGTGTTTTGAGCCCACTCAGCTCCAAACTTCTCCACCAGTTTCATCAAGTTACAGGTGGCCGCCTCACGGATAGCATACACTGGAACCAAACAGAGACAACATCAAATTAGCACTGTAACAGACATTCAACCTACCAATTGGGGCATTATATGTAGAGTCTATTGAGTAGTATGAGTCATTGTGCTGAAAACTGTTTACTGAGTTTATGACTTTTCTACTGCTGTTTATCAGCAGTAATTTAAGGATAACTCCTGTTTTTCAATGTCATAATCCAATGTTGCTTTTAGTAAGAGTGGGGTAAAAACTAGGTGAAACAGGCATGCATGATTTGGCTGTCTGGCAATTGCAACATAACATTCAACTGCTGCTAATGCTGAAAGAAAAGAGCTACAGCAGTGGCAGTCACTGCCTGTTTCAACACTGTGTTGTTCATCTAAGATGATCTGACCACATTTATGTAACATGTCGAAACCGTCCCTGTGACACCCAATCATTTAGTACTTCCATTTGAGCAATAAAACAAAAACAATATACAAAATGTAATGCAATAAAAGTGATGGATAGCCATGTAAAGATGACAGAGGTGCAATTGTATTTCTATTTCAATAACCATAAATAAAACTGATTAAAGACTGCATCGCTGCTCCCATGTAACAGCTAAAGGCGGGACATGCCACTACACTGTACGATATATCTGCACAGATAAAACTGCTCAGTAACTTTCAGGAGCAGAATCAACACAACATATATCAGAAGTAGGAGACTAGAATTTCCTGAATGATACTCTGGGTCAGTAGACTGTTAGGAATTTCAAAATGTCTACATGGTATGCACCAAAAATAACAGCATTACTGCTAACAAAGCCTTTCATTCAGGAAATATGCGACAGGTGAAATCTGTGAAACGATAAGATTAGAGAAACAAGCACTCTTTCAAAATAAAGATGTATAGTGAGGAGAGTTCACATCAAGTTCACAAATGACTGCTGGGCTCAGCTACTGTGCAGCGATTGTGTGTAGATGCCTTTTGTATGCACCATACATTATGCGTGTGACTCAGTGAAGGAGATTCTGGACCGATTTCTGTGGTTCTGGCCCCCTCCTCTGAAGGACTTATGTAAGGGTAGCACAGCCCTAACCCCGGCCACACACACACACACAGAACTCCCATACACACACCAGGAACATTCCAATGATGTAACCCAGCTGGCTCTTTGTCCTCAATAGTGCATGTGTATGTGTGTAGCTCTAATTGGAAAACTCAATGTGAAGAGAATACAATACTTGCTACGTGGAAAATTTACACAGAAACTTGTGTTTGAAGTTAAAAAAATGAAGCATCATGTTTCTGTACCTTTATAATTACCTATATAAACAGCTTTCCAAAGGTTCAGATACAAGTAATTTTCTCCCAGGTCAGCACACTATGATTGATGGATGGAAAAGCCAAGGGCAAACTTGTTGCAGGTCTAAGCTCACCCACTGAGTGACCCGGACTTTGCAGTCTTAAGTCCACACACTGCAGTTTAGATCAGAGATTCCCAAACTTTTTCATACCACTCAACCTCAATTAAGATTTTGCCCTCTGAAGCCCCCTCTGAGAGGACCATGTTATTATATATGACCCAATCCACTATTATATAACTATGTATGGTAGGCAGGGCAATAGTCAACCTCATACATACTCACAGTGCCTCTAGGGATTGAAATAATTATGAAATGAAACTACCAGTTAGGGAGGTCCCTGAAGGTCCCCAGATGCAACTTTCTGAACCACTGATATTAAGCTGTGGCATATGGGAACAACAGGGCCAATCAAACCCTGAACTGCGTGAGGAGATGTGTGAATTAAGTACAATTCTTTCATTCAACAGGGCAAAATGAGTAGCTAATCTACCCCATGGTGTTGAGTAACGCAAACACTACACAAAAATAAAACAGCAGCCCACTGAGAGTGCCCCTTGTCTGCTCATGAGCTGGTCTCAGGCCAGAGGGCACCGGTGTCCTACTGTTCTGAGACATGGAAATCTCATTTTAATGACACAATTATCATCAGCGGAGGACAACTGATATAGTCACTGACACTGAGGTTGAAATACAAGGCTGCTGACAAGTCATATGTCCATACTGCAGCACAGGACGGAAAAAAAGAGGCAGCCTTCAGCATTAGAGAGCACTGTATGTGAAGATAATTCAGCAAAGAGATAGTGGTGTCTTAAGCTGAGTGCCTTACCGTGGTCGATGAGCCAGGCCATACAAAGGGTGTTGAGCTTCTCGTCAAAGAACTCCACTCCCTGAGGACACAGCACAGTTCCACACAGTCAAGGAAAACAGAAATTTCTTGAAATTGTATAACAGCTGGTGACCAGCCAACTAAGATCCATTAAATGTCTGTCAAGTTACTCTTTCCCCATTTTTAACCTCATCTGTTTATTTGTTATGACCTATATCAGGGTTTATGCTAGACCTTTTTTAAGGCCAATATAACTGGTGATATTCCTGAATTTCGGCCAAGCAGAAAAACCTCTGGATACAGATTTTGTAAAATTTTTATGTGTGTTTGTGAAGCGTGTTTATTTTAGTAGTAGTAATTGTGTTTGGTGTGTCACATCAGGTTTAACTCATCCCTCGCACAACCAGAGTTTCAACGTCATTCAACACTTCTGTGACCGTGCACGTTCTGCACATAAACATCCAAACTTCAGATTGAATGTGCAACATACAAAAGGTATCCAGTGTAAAAAGCACAAAAATTGCTCTCTAAAATTAAAATGTTCCCTCATTTAAAAACAAAACAAAAAAACAAGACATTACTTTCATTTCTACAGACACAGGTTCGGTGTGCAGCACGCTGTGTGCTTATTGGCTGAAACTTTGAGCTCAGTGTCTATCCCCTCTTCTCAGTCTCTTCACCAGATAAAGAGATTTTTAAACTAGAAACAACTAAGGCTCTCATCTTTACTGTTATTACTCAGCATGACTGCATCATCAAGTGGAGTATTTGTGGTGATGAAAATCACCTGTCGATGACAGAGAGCATACTGTTAAGTGTAATAGTGCATACAGGCATGTCATAGTGTAGCTTCTGTTGGAGGAGTCTGTGAGTCTTTTGGGGTGTGAGGAAATAGAAGATTCATGTAGAAATTGTGATTCTTATCTTCTGCAATTTGAATCGATTGACAGTCACTCTACGGTTTCAGTGCTCTCACAGCTAAATGTGGTACAGGCAGCTCGGCTGTGAGCCCACAGAGCATCACAGTGCAGTCTGAATGCGGAATATTGCTAGACAATTCTGAACGAGCAAAGAATATAACTGTCCATAATCTATTTCAGTTCAAAAGACATACACCCATACAGTGATATTGATAACGTAGGAGGTAAAACTGGCTTGGCGTATCATATTTACCAGACATGCAGAGACTAACCTGCTGGAAAGATCTGCAAAACATTCAGATGAAGAGTCAAGCCTCCTCAAATCAGTGAAGTTTACTGTTTATTGTGAAACAATTACCTTACCTAATTTCTGTGTTTGTTTGGTAAAATGTTGTGAGAAGGGCATTAGCTGCTGTAGCTGTAGTTTCACGCTCACACTGTCTGTACTCAGGGGAAGTAAGGAGATACTGACTGATAACTCCAAAAAAAATAATGTAACAAGACTGATCAAATCAGGAATACACATATCTATGGCAGTTAATAACTGAATCATGAATAACTGAAGAATATTGATTAAATCGTATCATGTAAATTTAGAAAATAGGCTGTAGACAGGAAGATTTATGTCCATTCTTGTTTGTAATGGTACCATTTCTATGGCCTTTTTTATTTTGATAATTAATTTTTAGATATTTGTTATGTGTGTATGTGTCTTTGAACATAGGTTAGGCGTTCCTTTAGACATGTCTGTTTGTATGTGCCTGTCCAACATTTCTGGCTCGATGTTTAGTGGCACCAAGAAGATCTTTTAACACACATTCTATTTGAGTTTCTAGTGGTTTCTGGTAGGAACAGCTGGATTCATACACTCCATGACTCACCAGCTGGCCTGCCAACAGGGGCATGTACTCTATGATGGCTAGGCGAACCCTCCACTTGGCATCCTCTGCTAGCTCCACAATGGCCGGCAGCAGTGACTGGGAGAGCTGACGGATCCCAATCACCTCATTCACGCAATCGAGGTTGGAGATGATGTTGAGGCGCACCTCAGGGCACTGGGAAAGGCAGGATAATTGAAAGAATAATGAGTTTATGTTAGGATGTTGCATGATATAGCCGTAAATGTCAAAATATTAAGCAAATCAAATTTACATCATTAAACCTGATATATGAAAAAATGGTTCTGTTAGGAGTTACAATCAGATCATTTCAAGTACCGCTTCCTACTCACTCAAAAGGTGCAAATTTCTTGGCTCTGGTCAAGCCACTTCAGTCACTCTAAACAAAAAAGCCCGAACTTGACTTTGAAGTAGTTTTAAGCAGAATAATGTAACCTAACTGCTCAGTTTACATCAACCAGCCGTATGTGGAAATCTGCTATGGCTCTGATTTTGAAAAGGACATTAACAATGGCAACTACTACCCAAAAAAAAAAAAAAACTTTCATCCACATATTCCACAACCAGAAGCCCCATTTTCTACCCTAAGACTGTGCACACTGATTTGACACTGTATGTCAGGCTTGTTAACTAAATGGGAACAGACCAGCAGCCAAATAAGGCATAGTGTACAATTGCTATAATTCAATCCTTGACTGAATGAGATATGTTAGAAATTTTCTACAAAATGTTCTCCATCTTGTTCCCTTTAAAATTGTCCTCAGATGGATGCACCTCAAATATGGGCAATTTGCAAGTCAAAGCTGTCAGTTTGGACTGTAATCTAATTAGACACACACTCCTGGTCTTGTTTTGTGCTTTGAGGAAAATGGGCCATCTTTAAATAGGACCAAGGAAAGCAGCAGTAGAAATGACAGCCCCCAGCCTTCCAAAGCATTTATATACCTTTGTTTTGAACCTGTTAAACTCATGTCTGATCTCAAAAAGCAAAGTAAATGTTATGGAAATGTATTCATTTGACAAGACATGACTAGGCGATCGTCTTTCTAGAGGAACCAGTTTGGATACAGATGGATGATGAATGGACTCAGACATTAGTCACCTGCAATCCAGCAAACTGTAACCTTACCTATACACCTACAGCACAGTGCTCTGAAATGGCTTCACTGTGCTACTGGAACAACCCCAACAACAAATTACTGCATAAAGCACACCTAACATTGCCAGACACAAAAATAATTGGAATGCTAAGCAGTCGAACTAATGCATGGATGTGTGCAATGTCATAATACAACTATTTTATGAGCTTGTCAAACCTCTGTCATGGACAACCTACTTTAACAAACATATAATTTCAATATAGTGGCTAATAATTTATCCAGTTATACAATCTCGAGCTTTTCATTATGCCTCCTTCTAGATACAGCTATGCAATCTTCTTATTCTAAGGTCTCAGTCTGGCTGCCAACAGCATGAGTCATCCTCCCACCTAGGTCAGGTGGCAGCCAGGTACATCTGGTGGCTGCGGCTAAGTGGCATTAACCTGTCTCAGACAAGGTAATCATTGCAGGCCATGCCAGAACAGAACTTACTCAAACTCGAAATGGGTTTACAGGAATGTTTCTTTGTGCAGGTAGCCACTTAAACACCCGTGTGAGTATTTCGAAAGCCGACTGTGTCAAGACAAGGAGGACCAAATTGGGTCCAAAAATAATGTGTCTGCAATTCTTCTTACCTCGTCCTTGAGCTGAGCCAGGAAGAGGGGCAATAAGTGCTCAACAGTGTTGTCTTTTCCCAGGATCGTCGAAAGACCCATAATGACTGAGGCCAGGGCTGACTTCACATGCTGGTTGGTGTCTGACACCAGTTCCTGGTGAGGAATGGGACATATGGGAGGGAGAGATCAGCACACAGCACAAGAGCATTAAAAATGTCATCTGTTCATCCATTTATGAGGACAAACTATCTGAACAGGCGCTATGGGGCCATATTCTCAACAGACTGCAGAGACTCAAGTTTTAAATACATGCCAGAAAAAAATGGACTTCATAATAATATACGTGAAGACAACAAACAGCCATTGGGATTACTGCAACTGCAAATGTGATGCAACAGTTGATAAAGGCAGGAAAACGGTATAATTTAAACATGAGGTACCTGAGCTGCTAGATGTATCACCATGATCGCCATGACGCATTAAACACAACTTCTTCTGCTGTTGAGGTCAATAATTAAGCAGCTACCTTAACAATACTTCTGTGCCAAAGTACTTGTCTTAATATAATGCATGGGTGGTATTATCATGAACTCCAAATCTTAAAGCATCATAGGATTATAGTAGTTTGAAGAAATGTTGGCTTCCCTCATTAATATGCAAATTCATGCAGCAAAGTACTCTAAAATCTAATCAGATCATCTCTGCCACAGGGAGAACCTGTGGTATCACAAATAGTAATTGAATTATCATATTCACCACAATGTGTTTATATACTAACAAAGAGAACTATGTACCATGGCACACTAAAAAAAATATTCTGAGTGAAATACTTAAGAAACTTTTTTGCCACACAGGCTATGTTTCAGTTTGCTGCTGCCTATGTAACTGTGCTGCAGTGCTGACACAACGAGACAACAGTGAGTGTGCTCTGTTTGCACCATTCAAAGAATAACAACCTTCTCAGACCTAGACGTCGCACTTTAGACCTCAAAATAGGAAAGTGCTACATCACTACTGTATTGGATTAAAACCTGGAAAAATAAACCACAATGAGTACAACTGTGTTTACAAGCTTTTCACACTCAACTGGACCTTTTTGGACATGGACTGTCTCCTGAAACTGAGTTCAAGATAAAATATATCAAGTGGCAATGATCTTGAGGTCCTACACTACTAGCAGGAGAATTGAACATAGCTGTGGAAAAGCACTTATACAACAGTGCCACCTGTTGTCCAAAGGTTGACAAACACCTCTGACGCATTCTATTTATGCATGGAATGGTGCCTACATTAATGGGTTTGATCTTTTAATCAGATCATGAGGATCAAAAGGAGACACAGCCAGCTGCTTTGGTGCAGCAGGAGAATTTCCTGAAAAAAAAAAATCAGTGAATCTGCTATTTTACTGGAAACTTCATCAAGAGGATGTCACAAGACCTTGAGTGTATAAAAATGCCTTTAGGGAGCACTAAAAAAAGATGTGCCACTACCAACATCAAGCACTTTTCTCAAAGTTTCTTCCATCAGACTGAAAAGTGAAGTATCAGAGAGATGACATGAATGAGACAGACAAATTTATTTTTTACCTTGACGCAGGGCAGAATGTGAGTCATGATGATTTGCTCACGACTGTCCTCTGGAAGGTTCTCACAGAATTCTAACAAAAGTAAGTTTACGCAGTTAGTAAGATATGGGGAAAAAAAAGACTTGACAAGAATAATCTGAAACGGGTTATTCTGTTTTCTCATGAAGGTAAATTATACTTTGAGTCTCTCCTTTGCCTTTAAATTGATAAGGAATCTACACATTTATTCGCAGCTGTATGCTTCAAAATGCTGTAACCGACCTTTGACTTTGTTGGCGGCAGCTGCACGGACCTCGGCTTCACAGTCCTTCAGAAGATTCTGGAAAGCTGGGACCAGGTCGTTCTTTGTGATCTCTGGTCCTACAGCTTTCTGGAGCTAGGGATTCAGCAGGAAAACAACACATCAGTATACTAATTACCATGTGCGAACAAATATCAAGGCAAAAGACAATATGGATTTTGAAACAATAAAAACCATTAGATCTATGTACTGTTTAAAAATTGGGTAAGCAAAGCACAAATGCAGGGAGAAAATAAATCATGAAAAATAAACAAATAATTAAGGTTTCTCCAGTAAATATGGTTTAACTCTGCTCTACATCAAAGTGGAGAGAAACAGGAAAAATGGGTGGGAGAAGGGTGGATGACATGCGGCCATATTCTAACCCAGGATGTTGTGTTTACATGGTGTGTGCCTTACACCACTGAGACACTTTTCATCACCTTGCTGGGTGGGAACCATCACTGGCTGATTGAGATTAACAAAAATAAAACAGACTGCCACTGCCGTAGAAATTTGACCTAAACTGGCCCAGATAAACAGACCCGCAGATACTCCACTTTTCTTATTTCAAGAGAAGTGGTGGTAAAATATATGGAATAGCATTTTACTTCAAAATATAATTTTAAAATAGGCTTCACATGTAACATTGTCTGCAATGTTTTAATGTTACCTTCCTACATTCTTACCAAGAATGAGTTGTCATTAAATGATTTTTAATCCTTAAATTAGATAAAAATCACATTTGTCATTTCTCAGACCACTCAGACTACTCAGACCAGAGACCAGCATTGCACCCAATCTGCTTCTCATTGTCAAAGCGCATGTGAAACTTAAAATTCTATTATTTACGCCAACCTGCCATGTGTTTGTAATGAAAACTGTGAACAGTTTACTTGACACTTAAAAAACTGAAGATGTGGAAAAACTGCCGCTCAGAATTAACATCACGACAGTGCCAAGACTTGCATATTGTCCTTATTCACTAAATCCAACTGAACACACTGCTCTCACTGCTGGTAAGGACTTGTAGTTAAACCATAATAGGCTGTGATGACATTTAAGTTACACCACCACACCAACAACCACTGCCACGGGTAAACTGTCAACATGTGGCCAACACTAATTTTGATATTTCGGACATCATCTAAAAACAGTATAGGTTATGATTAAAGGGAGGTCACTAGATATGAGACTGCACATTTTCACATACCACTGCACCCTGGCACTGCTGTAATAACTAGGCTAATAAGTGGCAGCTATAACAGTAACCAAGTGGAGTGGGTTTTGTTGCAATGTGACAAGATGAATCAAAAGTGGAGAGTACTCTGTGAATCTATAAATGTCTGTATGCCACTGTATGTGTGTATGAATCTGATGTAATGCTAGAGAACTTCATGCCCTGGATAAACCTCTCCCACATCATCTTCACATGTTGACTGGTACAACAGGAAGAGCTGGAAGGGAAAACAAAAGCTAAGCCAGAGTATTTGCCACAGACATGGTTTGTGGTCGCACAGCAAAACTTCTCTTTTCAGAAAGTTAAAGTTCATATTTGACTAAGTCGCATTCCTGCGAGCATCCCCCTGACGCTGCACAAATGCAGAGCAACAGGCAAAATGTTTTCATGAGGTAGATATTTCAACCTGAGCGCTGCATTATAAAAACTCTTTTCCTCTATATTTCCTGTTCAATCGACTTGGGTGCTTCGCAAAAACTCTTTAGACACTACCCCTAAGTCTTATAATGGAAGGGGAAACCTTGTACAAACATGGTAGCAATCCCAGGTACGTGCTAATACTCCTTTGGTAGTTATTACATTAAATAAATATAATTTTCTTTGCTCATAAGCTCCTACACTCTCTCTCCAGAAGTCAAGTTTGATAAATAAACTAGATCAAAAAAATCATCTCAGATTTGTAAAAACTAAATCTTCCAGTGCAACATGACTGTGGTCATGTAATGCACATTCCTATGTGAATGTATGTATTCAGCATTAATGAATATCCTTAACACCCTAGTGCATAGTCTCTGTTGAATCTTCTGATTATCAAACTAAATTTTAAGGAAAAATGTTTTACAACTTCCCTGATGGAGTTCAAATTTACTGTCAAATTAATTCTGATGATGACCACATAAATGTATGAAATCAGACTGAATCAATTTGCCAATGAGTTTCCAGAAAATCCAGAAAAATGTGAAGACATAAGGCCTAGGCAGGTAGAGCAAATCAACACCTGAGGAGCTAGGGACTTAAAAAGCTCACAAAATTAATGAGAATCTCATTTCCCCAATTTCTTTGTACCGTTTAACAAGGAGCACATCTTTTAACTGTCAGTGTTGACTAACACCCTTAAGAAGTTGTCCCTAAGGCTGTCTACTGAATTAATTCATTTTAGATATGCTATCCACTTCTAGTAAAAAAACATAAAACAAAACGTCTAATAATCCCAGATCTTAATGACAGCGGTGACTGGTCCACAACATGAATAGTTAATGAGGTGCTTTGTGGTCTGTCCTTTAGTCACCAGTAACTAAAGAGGAAAAAGTCAGCTGAGAGACTGCCTTGGTGGCAGGTTAGAACAATGTAGGCTGGTGTAAAGACATTATTTGTAATTTCTTGTTTCCCTCCTCGTCTTTAACATGCGTATTATTTTTCAGACTACTACAGCTCAAGGACAATTCCAGTCACTGTATCAATCCTGGTTTTAGTTCATTGGCTATAGCTGCTGTAAGTGTCCTCTGCTGGTTAATCTATAGTCTTGACTGAAATATGACTGACAGAGGGCAGAACCTAACGTCACCACAGAGAATGATAGCTATGGGTTGAAAGTTTTATTGTACACATAAAAAAGGCAGTGCGTTCTTGTGAAGTGACCTCTTGTAAAATTTCCTGGTAATGCATGACTTTATTTATGCTGCTGCTTGGCAGTGTTGACTCTGTACCTCAGAGAACTTGTCAGCAACCATGTAGCGGACTCTCCAGGACTTGTCCTCTGCAGCCTGGCGCAGGGTAGGCATCACCAGGGTCTCCAGATCCTCCTGAGGCAGCAGAGTGGCAATGCTGACACAAGCCTCGACCGCAAGCAGCCGCACTGAGTCCTGATGGATAAAAGTAATGGGATGAGTTTGGACAACCGCTTGTTTTGACATTAGAACACTTTGTGACTTTAACAGGAGTGTGCAACACCAGTGGAGAATAGCAAGAGTCAGGCCTACAACAAGAGAGATGGATGAAGACAAAAAGTGTTCGTGACATACCTGCTCATCAGAGGCCAGAGCAGTGAAGAGGGAAATGATGTCACTCTTTACATAGTCTAGCTCTAAGACCTTGGCAAACTCCCCCAGCTTAGAAGCTGCAGCACGACGCACCATAGGAGTATCATCTGAACACAAGGTGCGGAAATGCCTGAAGAGAATCACACACAAAAGTCAATTCAGAGACAAAACTGTACAAAGCTCAAGCAATCACTGCAATACAATTAAGTAGGTTTTGTCAATGCCTTCAATATATAAATGCAAGTAAGGGTTTAGAGCACTTTTTTTCCACCCTTCCCCTCCCAGAAGAAGCCACTTACTGGCGGATCTCAGCCTTGACAGTGCTGGAGACACGGGGATAACAGACGCTAAAGAGGCCACAAGCGGATGTTCGTGAGGTGAACCAGTCACCACTGGCCAGCCGCTTGACCAAGGGCTCAAAGTGGACCTCCAGGTCAACTGGAGAATGCTCCTGAGAGATCTTGCGCAGGGATTCCACAGCCTTGTCTCTCACAACAGTCTCCTCCACTGTAGCCAGGCTCTCCAGAGGAGGCTGTGTGATCAGAGATGGGAGGGGATTACACTTTTTGTTTATTTATTCAGACATGTGAGCAGCGCATTTTTGATATAAGAGGGTGTATGTCGGCATAGCATTTGCATGACATATCAAGAATCATGGCCATACTATTGACATTACAAAGAACAAGGCGAGAGCACTGTCAATAAACCTCAGTAACAGAAAAATTGGTACACTTGTTTTAAAGTGTTAGTGCTTGAAACAATGACCAACTTTGGTTCCCCTTAAAAAAATCTTCACCTTAACTGTAAACCATATGAAAATAATGTCAACTGTTATCGTTTCAGTGGCTTTTCTAATGTAAACATAAAAATGTAGCAAGCCAAAAGTATTCTACCTTTGTGCATCATTATGAACACAGATTACGCTTGTTAGAGATTATACTGTTTTACACCAGCTGACTCTAATTTTACAAGGAAGTTGCCATACTATATATTAATCAACTTGACCCCGTCCCCCAAGATAATTTAATTGTGCAGCTGCAAAACACATACAAACCCAGGTGTCACACCATTAGATAAATTAATGATTCAGGGAATGTAATTTTTGGCACAACACAAATAATGTTGACTTCTCTCAAGATTAACTTCATCAGTTGTGCCAAGATCCAACTGTCCATTTAAGCAAGCTCCTCTTTAATGAATTCATTACAGTTAAGTGCAATGCCTTAGCTAACTGTCATTCAGTGTTCACAGTTTCAGAGGTACTGAAGTTACCTCAATGTGACACTTTTACTTATCCAGGCTTGCAAACAAGGGAGATACAATATTTTAAATATAAACAAATACACAAAAAACAAAACAGAAATGCTACTTCCATCATTATCATCATTATTACGAACATATTTCTTTAGGATAGAAATAGGGAGGTCAGGGCCGACATGAAGACCAACAACAACAAAAACCAACAAATCAAAAAGAATATGCATCAGTCACTTTAAAAAATCAAGTCTTCTTCTTACTAACTCTGGATTGAGAGCTCCTGGCTCTCTCTTGTAAGTATCTGACTGCTCTACTTAAAACCTCAGAAGGACGTGCCTGTAGGGAAAAATATTCAGAGCAATTCTCCATTGAGTCAGACATTGCCAAACTCACCAGAAGACAGTGGACATATTCGGGCCCTCCAACCAACATAGTGAAATTGCCAAGCTGCTCAGCCAAGGCCAGCAGCACCTCATCTTCATCATAAATGGTGTCTAAAAATAACAAAAAGAAAATCCCACTTGACACCCATGCATATGAGGAACATGTATTGACAAATACTGGAAAGGGTGTAAAATATACCCCGCATTATTCACTGTTTTTCTGTATAACAAATATTCTCTGAGGAAGAAAGTGAGGTCACATTTGCCTTGTTTTCAGTCAAGTGCCATCATAAATGTTTATACGATCTGACACAACAAGTCAGGTGATGGCTGCCTGAATTACCTGTAAGGAAAGGAAGGAGTTCAGTGCGGGTCCTCTCCACCCCAAGGGCCAAGGCAATCGTGGACAGCTTTTTGATGCTGTTCAGTCGTAACTGTAAAAAACATCAACATCACAAAACAACGTGAGGCGTCACAGATACGGTCAGCTAGCTTGCAATGATTTGCTAACTCTAGCGTCATTATCCTGCCCGGCTAACATTCGTGTCATCATTTACAAATCACAAACTTACGCTACAAAATGACAATTAGACTATGTGCCTGAATGAAACGTTAACCTTTAAGTTTATTCAAAACATCAAACTGGCGGGTAAGCAAACAACAATATGCACCAACCCACCGCGGCCTGTTGCCAGGTAGGAAAGCTAGACTGTTTTGCTTGCTAATGTTAGCTAGTTAGCTCAATGTTATCGCTAAGCCGGTGACCTAGCTAATTTACTGAGCATATTTCGTATAATTGTCCCCATATTTTAACTAGTATACAAAATGTGACCAAGTGACAACATTATTAGGTCTAATAAACATGTAGCCGACATATGAATCACGGCAGGGTACGCCCGGCTGAAAATTCCTGGCAGGCCTCTGCCGGGGATAGCATCCTTGCTAGTTAGCTGGCTAGCCTGTAATTAGCTACACAATGTAGAAAATGTCAATATGCTCCTATTTTAAAATATGAAGTAAACCGCGGTTACAGCGAAACACAGGTGAGTACCTGGACATCCTCATTCCGTAGCTCATCAATGAGCACGGCAATAGGGTAGAGAGAGTCGTCTCCATCAGCTCCTGCCATTTTGGATAGCTGCAGTTTCCGAATGGCGCTGCTGTGCTGCACTACGGGGTTTCTGCCACCGAGCAGAGCGGCTGAGGGGCCCTCCCCCACTGCTGCCTTCATGGACCGCCGCCCGGCTCGGACCGCTGAGCTCTGCAGCTCTTGCTACACCGCTCAAACCATCAGATTCCTTAAAAAAAGGTGCAAATTTGACGTGACCCTTGTACGTTTCATAAATTGACAGACGAAACATGACAACATATGTTTTCTCATGCTCGTTGTAGGGGTGTCCAGTCATGTGCCATGGAGGACCAAGAGGCTGCAGGTTTTCATGCCAACCAAAACCTCCACCAGGTGACTTCACTGATCACCTCATCTTGTATCAGAAAGGAGGAACTAATCAGTGAAGTCATCTGGTGGAGGTCTTGGTTGGAATGAAAACTTGCAGCCTCTTGGCCCAGACTGTCAAGAAATAACATATAATAATGTAACACATCACTTTTGCCATTAATCATTGATATGGCTTCCCTACGCTCCTTTGGGCTAATTTCCTACTAGAGTAACAGATTTTTTTTAAAATTTTTTATTATTATTATTTTTTATTTTTTTACATTTTGGGTGTTTGGTGGTGGTGGTG
>OMLB01053267.1:0-11750 GCA_900302555.1 Myripristis jacobus
GAAAGCGTTCTCTTCTGCCTCCAAAAACCCAATTGCTTTTGGAGGGGGAGGTGGTGGAGGGTGCTTTTCAAAGCAGCAGTCATGCATAATATAAGCCACTTTGTTTATTAATGGTGAGCACTCCCAGTGGAAACTCAAATCCTTGGCGCGGGCCCCCAAGTCGCACCGCTTTAATATCTGACGGCTAAATAATGAAAGCGGGCTTACATCACAGCAGCCTCTGAAGATCCAGTCCCTTCGTCTGTGCCATGCTCTGCCTCACTGGGGCAATGCTGATGCTGCGGTGCACTCCCACTGATGAACCTGAGGTGTTTTCATGTGCCGTACCAGTGACGGTGGGTGGGAATGAGAGAAGGTCACCTCCACACACCACAGAAAAAACATGTGACCTTCCCTGAGCTCCACTCCAACTGAGAACCAATGCAGAGGAATCCTCATTTAAAAAGAAATAGTCAGAGGTAATGTCAAGGGGGGGATGGTTTTATTGTTGGAACTCCAGAAATGGCTATCAAATTGCTACTGCTATTATGCATGATGGGTGTAATTTGTCTTGGAAGGCAGAAAAAAAATTCTGAATGTGATGTAAGAGCAACCGTCAATGACAACAATTCAGAGACTATGTCATTTTTTTGACTCCATTCTTTTGTATAGTACATACCATATTCTCTGTTAACCACAGGGCATTACTCTGTCTGGCAAAGATCTCTCCTCTTCAATACCTCAACACTGAAATGACCACTGAGACTGATGAGTACAAATAATAACAGTCTGAATACCATTCCCATTCAGATCCGTTAGTGCGTGACATGGATCTGTGTGTGGCATCTCTTGCTCGACTGGGGCATTGATCAAACAGCAGCCGGGGAGGATCCTCAGCATCTTGACTGGGCAAACAGCTATCTTCCCTCTCCTCACCTGCTCCTTCGTTTTAATAGAAAAGCTATGAATGGCTGTCTTGGGCAGAATGCGTTCATCTGGTCCCCATGGTCGTGTATGACACCTTATTTCGTGTCGGGGGCCCGAACGCGAGAGAGAAAGACAGGGGAAATCAATTTCACTGGCAGGCAGGGGAGATGCGCCTGCTAGCTAGCTGGCTGCCGCCAGGCTGACTGCAGAGGTGATTGGTGTACTGATGTATGTCAAACTATTCTGCGCTTTATTTTGTCCTAACAAGAATATAGCACTGTGCTCCATCTTGCACCATGAGAGGGCTACTGGATCAAGTTAACTCTAAAGCAAATGAAAGTGTTTATTTCTCAACACAATAGAGCAAATTAAGGCTTGGAGCCAATAAGGCATAACATGCATTTGTGACTAAATGAGTTGCTGATGAGGCCTACCTGGTGCCAAAAGCACTGAAATTATGACTCGCTATTTTTAGAGGCATACACAGACCTTCTTATGTGCTGATTAATTGATGCAATAGAAACCTCAGGCTGCACTTACACCAAAGAGGCTCTGTGTGTGATTCATTTGCTATTTTATTTCACCATTAGGCTGCTAAATATTAAAATGTCATACTTGAATAACTCCTCGTTGGCATATGTGTTTGATCTGAAGGCACTGGTTATCAGTTGGCCATTCAATTTCAGTTTGGCCAAAATGTACAGATGGGTGACAAAATAAAGGAAAAAACAATATAAAGTGTATTAAACCCAACACCTCTGGATATCTCTTGAACACTGCTGGTGGGATAGAACGCCATTGTTCCAAAACATGTTCTGTCATTTGGTGTTTTGATGATGGTGGTGGAGAGAACTGTCGAACACACATGCTGCTCCAAAAATTCTCACAGGTGTTCAACTGGGTTCAGATGAGGTGAGGACATAACATCATAATTTACATAATTTTCATCCCCATCAATTCAATGAGCCCTCAAGCCCTGTGGATGTGGGGGTGTCATCATCCTGGAAGAGACCACTCCCATCAGGATAGAAATGTAGCATCTTAGGACAAGGGTGATCACTCAGAATAAATTTGTATTATATTTGCAGTGAGCCTTCCCACTAAGAGGACAAATGTAAAATGGTCCCTACAGCACAAAAGAGCCAACGGACCCTCACTGTAGGGGTCCAACAATCAGTCCTGTAGCGTTCTCTTAGTGGATTTGCCCCTCTGTCCAGAATATGATTAAGAATAACTCATCTGACCACATCACTTTTTTCCACATCTCTGTAGACCAGTGCCTTTCAGCTCTCAAATGTGCAATTGTCTCGTTAATGATGGCTTTATGCACTGCAGCCCTGCTATAATCTCCCTCTCTATGTACAAAATCTTTTGGAAAAATGGCGCTGTATCCCTCCAGTAGAGTTCCAGAGACTTGGAACATGAAGCTGTTCTGGAGGCTCACGGTGGCCCAACACCTTCCACCTTAATTTGTCACCTGTCTCTTAGAAACTTTCTAAAAATCTACTCATGCCCTTGTGAATCCAGTATCTCACCTTGCACCCCTTGAAAAAAACACTGAAATATCAAAAAAAGCTGTCAAAAATGGACAATAACTCAGTCATTTTTGCGGCAGTAGTGGCTGTGTATGCTGTCATACTGTGGTGTAGGCAGCCATCTTTGAATGTTCGCTCAACAGTGGGCTGGTTGCCTGTTGACTTGCTGACCTTACACTATAGTAACAAGCAGAGGCTGCCATTCTGCAGCAGGCAGCTACAGCCAAAACAAGAGCAGGACAGGCCCACAGAGCCCAGTTCAGCCTGCCGCCTAGAGCTGTCACAGTACAAACACAGGCAGGAATCCAAGGCAACAACCATAGAGGCAGAAAAACTTATAAGCAATCATGCATGCACATGTGCACACACACACACACACACACACACACACACACATGCGCGCACGGCAGCCTAGACATTGAGGGTACTGCTGAAGCACATTTGAGGTATCAGACACATGAAGAGGTGGACGGAAACTGCTGAGGAGTGCTGCTCGAAACGCCCACCATCTAGTAGTACTCTTCATGAAAGGTCCGCAAAAATGGATGGGCCCAAAGCCAAACACCAAGTGGAAGATCAAGGAGTTTAAAAAAGAAAACATGTTCATACTATCTCCAGCAATTGTTGCCACGAAACTCCAATAATCTCTGTGAATTAACCCACATTGATGAAACACTTAGCCAGTTTGTGCTCTTGAAAGCTGTTCCAAAGAGAGTAGCCTGGCCCCCTTGGCTTTATATGTGTCCTCTTTCACAGAGGCACAAATGCTCAGGTGTGAAAAGGGGAGAAAAAAGAAAAGGAAGGACAGAAAATGTCAAACCCGGCAAGCTTATCTTTACTGGCCAGGACACCTGAGGAATCCTTTCTGTTTCTCATCACAATGCGCATGTCCGTGCATGTGGTTGTGTGCCTCGGACTTGGTTAGGAGGGAGAATCATGAATACTAATGGTGCTCTCTGAAAGACAAGGATTGTGACTTGACTCTCGGGGGGAGTGAGCTCAACCCCTCTTCCACCACTCAACATCCCTACACACACACA
This sequence comes from Myripristis jacobus, assembly GCA_900302555.1. Classification (NCBI taxonomy): domain Eukaryota; kingdom Metazoa; phylum Chordata; class Actinopteri; order Holocentriformes; family Holocentridae; genus Myripristis; species Myripristis jacobus. The sequence continues at coordinate 3,482 of OMLB01053267.1, forward strand.
AACACACTGCACCCCAACCTCCCTCTGCAGCCTGGAGATAAAGTGGTGATTATCAAACATGGTGGCTTGTCATTAGCACAACATCCAGTGATACAGGCCACTGGTGAAAGAGGAGAACAGGAGCTCAGCAGACAGGGTCAAAGCCTGTGGGCTTTTCCCCAAAGATGGTGCTTGGTTTCAGGACTCAGAGGGCTGCTGGCCTTGCCTGTTCAGGGCGGGGTGAATGGATGATTGTAGGAGGTAGCTGAGTGCATCAGTATGCATGTGATGCCCTGCCAAGCAAACAAGAACCGGTCAAATGCAGAGGCCTGCAGACAAACAATGGCTGTTCTCCCAGAGGAACTGAACCAAGAGACTCAGAATTCATAGCTCTAGAAGATGAGACAATGTAATAAAACAAAAGGAGAAAAAAAAAGACCTTAGACAAAAACACAAAGAAAAAAGACAAAAGGGAGGGAGATGAAGTCAAAACAATGAAGGTTGAGGACACAGGAGGATGGAAGCGTGAAGAGAAAATGAAACTAAGAGGACAGAAATGAAAATGGACAGAAAATAGAGAGGTTCAAAACCAGCGGTGACACTGATTAAAGATTAACTGGTGCAACAGTAATTACATGCCGAGGTTCAAAAGGTAAAGAAAGCTATAATAAAGCTTACACTGTATGAGTCGAGTTTATCGAGTGAGAGTTTATCAAGTGTATATGTGTCAGTATTTCAATTTACTTTTTGTTTACTTTTACCACAGAAACCAGTGGAATTCCACGATGTTTTACTTTCATGCCACCACTATGTTTCTAAGAGAATATTCCAGTTTTTATCTAGAAGGTGCTGATATTTCCTATATTTAAAACACACAAAACAAATCAAACTTAGCCTACTTTGCCTGAGGCAGGCAATGAAATTGTCTTTTTTGCTTCAACAATAGCATACCTGCTGTAAACAAAACAGAGACGACAATAGATGTTTTTCCCATTCTGGTCAGATTGGGTGAATGTTTGAACACAAAATAATATTAGTACGATGAATACATGTTGGCACACACGCTCACACACACACACAAACTGATAGGTAAGGTTGAAAAATGGCCTCACCAGTGTGAGGAATGGTAATTATGGTTTTGTCTGAATCTTGAATGGTATGATGGTTTAAGGTTATCAAGGTCACCCTTCCATTTCCTTCTGTCACTCGTCCACCTTCCTCCTCCCTCCATACACACCTGAGGCCGAGCCTGTCCATGGTTTCCTAGGTAACTAATGGTGGACAGGGCAAAATGTGAGTGATGTTGATGATTCATGAAATACTGCCCAAGTCCCTAAGCCACTGGGGGAGATGTTCCTGTGGGGCGGATATTTCTCTGTTATCTCTCCTCGATAACAACAGCCATTCACATCACACAGGCAGGTGCGCATACACTCGCAGACACACACACACACACAGCTGCCCCCAGTCAAGTTATTCTGTCCTCAACCAAGGACGAAGTGATCCACCCAGTAGTGAAATCTGTTGGAAGCTCTCCATCTAAAACATCAAACAGAGCCTGAATCAAAATTAGCTTTTTAATCCCTTTAACCCAATGCATTGGGGTGTGCAGGTATGGATTACCCCGCATGGCAAACATTTCCCTCTCTGTTTCCATTCCAAAGCCATGAAAAGTGCAGATGTGTGTGTACGTGTGTCTGTGTGTGTGTGTCTAAGCAAAATGTGTTGACAGATGAGCAATGAACAAAGCCAGACACACCAACAAATTTGTGGCCACGCCACTGGTGCGAGAGAGTGATGATCTCACGTATAAACAAGCCTTGGGCAAAGCTCATTGGTTTATATTTGGAATGATGTAGGATGTTCACACCTCGCTGCAACCTCTCGCCTCACTCAAACATGGGCGTGCTAATGTATTCCTGCATATACTGTAAATATCTTATGAGGGGTGACACGCAGGCAGCACTTTAAATGGAATGTTTTCATAATCGCAATAAGACAGTGACTCACAGATGCATTTAACTTGCGCGTCATAGTTTAAACCCGGCCTGTTATCAGCCAACAAATAAGAGCTGCCTGTTGAGTTAAACCAGAATTTGGGCATCCATTTATTCTGATAAAGGTAAGACTATATTCCAGCATCATCTCTGCCAACAAATAAGAATTGCCAGTTGAGTTAAACCAGAATTTGGGAATTGTTTGCCAAGGCTGTCCAAAACTACCTCTCGTTTTTTGCTGACATGTGTGCATGCCTTCCCTTAGATGATGCTGTAATAAAGCCTTACCTTTATCAGGACAAACAGATTTTTTGGGGGGGTCTTTGTGACAAGCATCACAGCATTTTTTCCTTTTTTTTTTTTTTTTTTAAATTTAAGTTGCTGCAGGCTGACACACATCAGCATAGGAGAGGCTGCTGATTGTCACCCGGCAGACAGCAAGGTGAAATGCCAAGCAGGCGAGTACAGTGGTCAAGGCTGTCCAGTTAGCTCTAATCACAACAATGTGGGGGGAAAAAATGGTGACGCTTGAATAGACGGTAATAAATTAACACATACACAGCAGCAACTGGATGTCACCTCCAACAAAAAAGGCCCCCGTAAACCAAGCCACAGCACATCCATTACAGTGGATGGCGGTAACAACAGAAATTATTCATCAGTGGCAAGTAGTGGCAGACAATCTGTGGCTCCTTCACGCTGTCTGAATGCTTACCATATATTGGTTGATCTTTCCTTTTGCATGAAGCCCTGATGAAATACAATCACCATCCATCTCAACACTAAACAAACTGTCTTCAATCCAGCATTCCCTCACCACACCCCGAGCTGAACTAGATATAAACAATTCCTTGGTTTTATTGCCTCTTAAATGTTGCAAGATGGTGGAATCTGCCTGTCCTGCAAGCTGAATGTGCTTGTGCTCGTGTGTATATGTGTGTATATGTGGGTGTGAGCAGTGTGGCCCTGCAGCAGCTCACCCAGACAGATGTAGCATAATAATGACATTGTGGGAAGGGAGAAGCAGATAAGGCCTGAGCCTTGAATCTCATAGTCAATGTAGACATGATATGGCAAAACCCTGAGGAGGGTTCAGGGCCACTCCGACAGCTTACTGGATGATAAGTGCCCTCTTTCCTGGCACAACAATGCCACATCCTCGGCAAAGGGTGGACATGTGGTTGGAAAGGTTTTGAACGTGACAATGACAAGCAGTCCGACCAAGGTGCTGTGAATGTGTGCGTGTGTGTGTATGGCACAGTGGCAAGTGTTCTACTTACAGCACTGTGGCAAAAACACCAAGCTGAGAAACCTTGTGCCGAAAAAGCTCTGAAGCAAGTGGGCTCTTATCACTGAGTAGGGTATTAGAGCTGGTAATAAGCTGTGCCACTTGGTTGATGATACACGAAGAGCTGGCATTTCAGACAAGGACTTGATATGCCAGGCTGCAATGGAAGTATTTATGATGGTCATTGAAACTGACTCCCCGCACAAGAGCAGCGTTTTAATGTGCCTGTGCTGTCTTGTAGTCGTTAATGAAAATGCTGGAAGTATGCTACTAAAAACAGCTCAAACCGAATGAGAAACAGCACTGTTTGCTGTGTAGGCGTACATTAGTAACTGCTACAGCATACAGACGAAAAAAAAAAAAAGAACAGTAAATACAGCCAACCAATGTTATAACTGCTCTGTCTTACTGTTGCTCAGCTGTTGGACCACCAAATGCTTTTACATGGCAGTCAAACACGCATCACATGAACACACACACACACACAGAAGACTGGCATGCCTGTACAATGCAGGCTGACATCTCGGCCTGAGCCAGCTCTGATTTTGCTATGGAAATGTAGCCTTTCCCTCTCTCAGACGAAACAGACCATTTCTCTTGCAGGCCAATATCTTCTGACAGCCACAAATCCACAGAGAGAGCCTGAGAACATTTTTATGTTAATTATGTAAATTTAAATAGCTTAGCAACTTGAGATGCGAGAGAAGTGCAATCCAATTATCCAAGCTAGGCGGAAGAGAAGGCAAAAAAATAAAAAGAAATGGCGATTACAAGAGATGGCATTTTAGAAGAGCTAAACTCTGTAGTTTGCATGTGTGCATGTGTGTACACTGTAACTGAATGCTCCTGTCCAATACATTTGCCTGTGCTTTTAGGAGGCTCTATTAGATCAGAAAAAGGCTACAACGGGTACCACAAAAAAAATCATCAAATACTTATTGACAAGATATTAATGACCATTCCTTTGGAACAGGTCCAACCCCCTTTGCGTGCTCACTCACACTTTGGCTATAAAGCGCCCTGCGTATCAAGCACTGGGCTGGGAGGAGAATGTGGATTGCCATAAATCCAATGCAGTACTGAGCACCGGGAAGGAGGTTGTGCGCTGAAACGTCGATGAAGGCTCAGCACAGCCAATTGACCGCAGAAGGCTATGTGAGGCTCCTCTGCCCATCTGACACTAGGTTGATTGATACAGATTACATATATACTGAGAAGAGAGGGGGAAGAGATAGAGTGAAAGACCGAGAGGAGAAAAATGGAGACATAGGGTGCAAATGGAAAGAACAGGTGAACATACTAAGACATCAATAAATGCTATTAACGGTGTCTATCAAAGTACGTGCATGTGTACAACGCTGAGAAAGGGCAAGGGAGGGAAAGAGAGGGAGAGAGAGAGAGCGCAAATATTGCAGTGGAAAAGCTCAGGATGGGGAACATCAAAGGGATCGTCAGTGTGAAACCCTGCTTTGTCCCTGACAGCTTAGGCTAAGAACAGCACAGCAACTGACGCACCACTGAGCGCTGAGCCAAATACATATACTGGAGAAAGTAGGACAGAATAAAGAATGCTCTGGCAATTATCAATGGATTTTACAGGGCACACAATGTACCGGGACAGACAACACGGGGCTTTAGAATATCAACATCCAACCACAGAAAGGCGTTTTCTGTCAGTGGTTGCCATTGTGCGCAATGACACTACAGGTGGCAATTACATGAGCTGAAATTGGCCACACTCGAAGGTCATCACTAGATCCAAGATGGACGCTCTGTTTGAAATACATATTACACTTGACTGGCAATATACTGCAGGAAGTCCGGCAAGAAATAGCTATTGTAAACATCATTCGCCATTCTGGCATCATGAATCAAGACATTGGCCCTTGGGGAGCTGAGCCAATGGGGCTGGTTTCCCAGGCCAGGCCCCTTTCAGTCTTTGCAGAGATGACCGAGATCAATAGATGGATGACCCAATTGCCTGTACTCAACCCAGAGCTCATTGCCATCACAAATCAACCCTTGAAGAAAATTAACTCCCATTGACTCCTTAAGCTCACACCACTTCCCACTTACTCACGCATTCACTTTCACCATGTCACTCAGGAAAAATCAGTCACATCGGTGCCTAGTCTCTAAGGGGCTTGAGGAAGTTGAACGTGATGCACAAAGCTCTTACCATGGCCCCCGCGTGTAAGAAAGGGCATCCGGTTGATGGCAATGGGCACGGTACCATGCTTGTTGTGGAAGTGGTGGACGTGGTGGGTGGTACTCAGGGAGGAGGAAACTCGGGCAGCCACGGCTGGGCAGGGGAACACTAGTAGCGCCAGAGAGAGCACCAGCCTGAACAGGAAGGCCGGGCTGGCCCACACCACAGGTGTCGCCACCACCGGCCTGGGCACAAGTAACAACCCTCCGTCCACCTCCATTTCCACCTCCCGCTCCTCGGGGGCGGGGCCTGTCAAGAGCAAAAGGCCCCTCCCCCTCATACGACAGAAACAGGAAGTGAACATCTCAAATGGATCCAGGGCCCATGATCCCCTGCTGTACAGCCTGGGGAAGGAAAATCTTAAAAGAAAAAAAAAAAAACTCAGCCAAGAAAAAGAGATCCTTCTTTGAAAATCCCAAAAATGGTTGTACAGTGGAACAAAAAACACAAAATCAAAAAAAAAAGAAAAAGAAAAATACAAAATCCTTCAGGAAAGGGAACCCCCCAAAAAATCCTCCAAAAGTCTTATGTCGAAATCCAGAAGCTTCCGACCCAATCCTCGAAAATACTCCACCCCCCAAAAAAAATTCCAATGTTTTGTGTACAAAAAAACCCAAACCTCTAATGCTGATAACCTCCTTAGCACCCTGAATCAAATAATCACAAGCAGCCTAAGCAGCACTGATTTATGAAACACAAGACTCCATCGCAGCTACTGAAGGAATACTTGAGAAAATATTTCTCATCTACAGCTCCGCGCCCCTTGAGTCGTTCGTTCGACGGCGTTCCTTCTGCCTTGGGGAGAGCTTCACAAGGTTTCTCCATCTATAACCCAAGCTTCCATCGTGAAGGAAAAGACCACCGCCATCCCTTTTGGGCTCTTAAGACACAACTTAAATGGAGAACAGCAGCGTGGAAAAATCTGTCAGAGGAAAGCAAGGAACCAAAAGAGAGAGGAGAAAAGAAGAAGGGGTGCCAAGATGAAGGAGCAGTCCAAATCCTGTTTCGTCTTCCAGGGTTTCAAATCCCTGGAGGAGTTCTGAACCCTTGCAGTCTGCAGCAGAGAGCGGGAAAACAAGGGATGAATAAGTGGAGTGCAGGGCTGAAAGGAAAAAGGAGACGGTGAGAAGGAGGACAAAACGGTCAGCTATTTCCAAGAGCAGCGGCGCGAGATTCCTTCTCCTTTTTTCCCCAACAAAATAAATCAATACGGGTCGTGAAAACACACAGCAGCACTTTTAAGAGACCCAAACAGAATTCAGACACAAAGCTCTGGACTGGAATCCAAGTGGTCGTTGTCCCTCCTTATCCAGTTCAACACACTAATCCTCCTCTTTTGACTCGCAACCAAACCCAATCCCACCTGTGATTCCTCTTCTCCCCTTTCACAATGTGACACCCTTGTCTCTCCCTTTTTCAAGCACTGCTATCCAGGGTCGGAGACAGATGGGAGGTGGACCCTGGTCCTCTTGGCGGAGCTCCGACACAGGCTACGGCTGCTGGCTGGGAGAGATGATTTGACAATGCTGCCGCTGCTTTAGCCGCCACTGCCGCTGTTGCTTTTGCTGCTGCCGCTGCTGCTGTGAAATTCATGCTAATTGAATCAGAAGCTGCAGCAACGAGCGCATCCTTCTTCCATGCGCGGCTCTCCTCTCTCTTTTTCTCCGAGCAAGTCGGTTTTCCTGCTGCACGGGGCAAACACCCGGAATCAGTGGCAGGAAGAGAGCAAAAAGGGAAAGGCAGACACGGTCGGCTCCTTTGAATGCACAGCCGGTGGCTACGATACACAGGGCAGAGCGGAGAGAGAGAGAGAGGGAGAAGAGTGTGTGTCTGGTCAGAGCAGCGAGCCAGAGAGAGCGAAAGAGAGAGAGAGAGGGAGAGAGAGAGAGAGAGAGAGAGAGAGACAGTCAGAAAGAGAGAGAGAGAGGTCAAGTTAGCAAGATGCTGCAGCTCTCACTACTGTTCAGTTTGTCAAGCCCAGCATCCTCATCCTCATCACTAAGCAACATGTGTCTGTTCAACACGTCTGTATCCTTCAGCTGTCAATCAAAGCCAAGCCCCGCCCACAGTTACCTGGCCAGGTGTGTGTGTTGGCTGTGAGACACTCTACAGCCTGGGGTGTGTCACTGACTGTGTGACTGTGTGACTGTGTGTGTGTGTGTGTGTGTGTGTGTGTGTGTGCATGTGTGTGTTACCTGATATCTCTATAGCTCTCTTCTTGAAGGTGCTGATGACGGTTCCGTCCTTCCTGCGGAGCAAAGGGGAGCTCCGCCTCTCCGCCACTTTCTGCTTCAACCTCGAACGCACCTTCAGGTTGGGCTCCGAGGCTGGGAGAGAGAGACAGGCAGAGAGACAGACAGAGAGAGAGAGAGACAGAGAGACAGACAGAGAGAGACAGACAGAGAGAGACAGACAGAGAGACAGACAGAGAGAGACAGACAGAGAGAGAGACAGATAACTTGAGTAACAGAACAAAGAACTCTGGTTGTTCACTTTAAAGAAAAAGTTTCCCCAAAATAGGAAACATATTGTTTTCCCTGGTGCCTTTCTGCAGCAGGCTGCCCCCTGCTGGGCGGCTGCAACAGGACGGGCAGGCTGCCCCCTGCTGGGCGGCTGCAGCGGGATGGGCAGGCTGCCCCCTGCTGGGCGGGAGTTACTGCCCCCAGTGGACAGCTCAAGTATCTCAGGTGTTCTTGAAGGCAAAGCTCTCCATCTACCTGTTGCTCCTCACCTGTGGTCAGGGTCGTGACTGACAGAACCAGACGGAGGATCTGAGCCTCTGAGGGGAGCGTTCTC